>WEKX01007143.1:65514-95327 GCA_013390025.1 Pitta sordida
CATGCATTGCTATCAGTTGGGGGACGAGTGGTTCTAGAGTGGTGAAATGGAGAGGGATTTGGGAGTAATGGTTGTCAGAAAACTTAATATGAGCCAACAGTGTGCTCAGGTGGCTAAGAGGGCCTGTATCAGGAACAGTGTGGCCAGCACGACTCAGGAAGTTATTCTTCCCCGGTACTTGACACTGGACAGACCACACCTTGAGTACTGTGTCCAGTTCTGGTCTTCCCAGTTTAAGTCCAGACAAGGGCAACAAGGATGGTGAAAGGACTGGAGAACAAGCCCTGTGGGGAGTGACTGTGGGAACTGGGAGTGTTCAGCCTGGAGAAGTGGAGGCTCAGAGGTGACCTCATTGCTGTTTACAGCTACCTGAAGGGAGGTTGCAGTTGGATGGATGTAAATCTTTTCTCTCAGGCGGCCAGCACCAGAACAAGAGGACATGGTCTGAAGCTGTGCCAGGGGAAGTTTAGACTAGATGTTAGGAAGAGCTTTTTCACAGAGAGAGTAATCCCTCATTGGAATGGTTTGCCCAGGGAGGTGGTGGAGTCATCTCTGGACCTGTTTAAGACAAGACTGGATGAGGAACTCAGTGACATGGTCTAGACGATGGGAAGCTCCAATGGACAGAGTGTGGTGCCCATGGTTCCACACTTGCGGGCCTGATCCCTGGGTGGTCGTTCACTTGGGAGTTGGACCAGATGATCCTTGTGGGTCCATTCTAACTCGGAATATCCTGTCATCCTGTGATCAACAATGGAAGAAATCTCATGATTTTCCATGGCTGGAAGCTCTAAAATGGATTTATAAGTGGAAAAGATAAAATACAACACACCCAACAGTAATTCTTATAGTTGTGATGCTGAAAAGCCCATATCCCCAAATTTTCCTTAACTACTTGGTCATTAGTTCTAGTTAATGAACAAAAAAGCTGAGCTTCTTGTGAAGGTTAGTGTAAAACTAGTCATGCAAACAGGTTATCATCTTCAAATCTCAACTAATGAGATCCTAGAAAGCAGTGAGATGGAAAGTGACCTGGGGGTCCTGGTTGATGGCAAGTTGAATATGAGTCAGCAGAGCCCTGGCAGCCAGGAGGGCCAACTGTGTCCTGGGGGGCATCAGGCAAAGCATAACCAGCCAGTCGAGGGAGAGGATTGTCCCAGTCTGCTCTGCAATGGCGGGCCTCACCTTGAATATTTTGTGCAGTTTTGGTCGCCATAATGTAAGAAAGATACTAAGTTGTTTGTCTTGGGGTGGTTTGGAGTGGTAAGAATTGAATTTAGAGATACTTGAATAATAGAGAAAAAGAAGAACTTCGCTGGGAGAAAGGAAAGAAAGAAAAAAAAATTAATATGTATATATATATATGTTTGAGATAACAACAATAACAATAACAATGGAACAAAAAGTAAGAACAATCCCCTGCTTGCAATAATGACTGAAGATAGCTGAAAATAAACCTGAGGGGGCCAAGTTCAAAGGAGACTGGGGTATCCCTGGGATTCCAGAGGCAGAGGAATAAGGTTCAGGATAGGTAAATCAGTGAAGAGTACTGGCCGAAGATCCTTTTCCTCGGGCGTATGTATTGAGATCCAGTGGCGAGCAAGGGGGAAGGCTGCGCTGAGATGGAGAATCAAGGGCTATGTGGTGCAGGCAAAAATGGTGGCAGTGGAGATTGGAGGAGCAAAGGAGACGTCCTTACTTTGGGAGATCCATGAGCCAGCCTCCTCCCTGTGAGCCCCGGCCTCTAGCCTCTCCCGTAGGCCCATACCTTCCTATTGGCCATTACTCAGCAAACACTGGCCCTTGGGCCCACCCCATTTCCACCAGGGGAGTGTGGGCTTTATTTCCCTGCCATGTGCTAAAACATGGAGCCTTGGTCCCACAGCAAAAAACATCTCCCAATTCCTCCCGCACAATGCCACGGACTTCCACTGCTCCAAATGCTACCCTCCCTAGAGATCCATCCATGCCTCTCTGCGAATCTGCAGGCAGACAGCAGCAGTGGCCAGCCCACACCCTGCGGGACAATGGCATCTGCAGTGGCAGCAGCAGGAGCACAGGCAGCGTGGCACAAGCACCAGCACTGGCCCGACCCAGCAGCAGCAGGCCAGCCTGCATCCCACGGGACAAAGGCACCTGTAGTGGGAGGCACGGGCAGCATGGTGCTAGCACCAGGAGTGGCTCGACCCACCATAGCATCCACCACACCATCCCCGCCAGGGTACTACCATCACCCGTGCATGTGGGGCCACCAAGCCACACTGCCAGGAAGTGCATTGGCACTGGGGTGACTGCGTGTACCAGGTGACAGAGCTCCCCTTGCGCACGCATGGGGCTGCCGAGCTATGCCGCTCAGTCTGTGAACGCGTGCCCACTGCCTGATCTGTAGATGAGCACATCCACACTTCTACCCATATCCTCCAGCTCTTGGGACTCAAAGGTACCTGCCTGAGGGAAAAAAAAACCCAGGCAAGACAAAAGGAGAAATGGGGCAGGGAAGGGGGAGGGGGGAGGGCAAAAGGGAAGATGGACAGGGAATTCTTTATTTGTCTATCTTGAAAAAAAAAAAAACAATTTTAGAATAAAACTCTACCCATGAAACTATTAGAGACAGTCCAAAGAAGGGCAACAAAGATGGTGAAAGGCCTTGTATTAGTTGCAGCTGAGCTCACTTGGTCTGTTCCTCCTCGGAGCTCATCCTCATCATGGTCTACAATTTCCTCATGAAGGGAAGAGGAGGGGTAGACACTGATCTCTTCTCTGTGATGACCAGTGACAGGACCTGAGAGAACAGGAAGAATTTGTGTCAGGATTGGTTTAGGTTGGATAGTAGGAAAAGGTTCTTCACGCAGAGGGTGGTTGCATGCTGGAACAGGCTCCCCAGGGAATTGGTGACAGCACAAAGCCTGACAGAGTCCAAGAAGTGTTTGGATGATAGTCTTGGGCACATTGTATGAGTTTTGGGATTAGTCCTGTGCAGGGCTAGTAGAAGGACGCAATGATCCTTGTGGGTCCCTTCCATCTCAGCATATTCTGTGATTCTGTGAAATAAAATACCTTTTAATTTAGAAAATAATATTTTACTGGAGAGAGATTACCCTACCAACTATGCAAACTTAAGCCTCAGTAGCAATACTTTTGTCACCAATTATGAGTGATTTCAGTCATTTTATGAGAAAGATATTATTAAAGGGATACCCATACCAAATAGTTTATTTCTCATTACATTACTGAATCACATTAAGCAGCTTGTGGGAAATTGGGATCACTAATTTAGAAACAAGATTCTACTTTTTTTTTTTCCTGGTAAATGAAACTAATGTGAGTTGCACTGAATCTTGTGATTTGAAGTCATCCTGAGAGAGGGATAGATCTAAACAACTATTTTGTCTATCATAAAAATAAATTGTATATCACAGAGAAAAATTTCAGTGGAACAGTAGATAAATAAGCCACCAGGATTCTTCTTCCTGCACACAATTTGTCTCAATAATTGATAAACTCAGACACCATCTATTATCTATTGAAAGGTACTTCTGTTTCTGGTAGCATGTACACGTCTTGTCTCGTCTGTATTTAAGTTGATGTGTTCTCATTGTACTATTAATATTTTTCAGAATAAACAAGTGTCTACTCATAAACAGAACAGTCTTGAAGAATTCTTCTAGGTAATACAACCTCTCAGTCTAACAGATGATCAGACCCCAGAGTACACCAGACCTTCCTAGGAGTGTAGTTCTGTGCCCTACAGGTTAGCTTTCTGAAAGGAGGTCTGTCTGAGAAGCCCCAGCTGGCTTTGAAGATCCTTGAGAAAAAGCTGGAGGAAGCTGCAGCAGGAGTTCCTAAGTCATTTGGTTGGTAGATGGATTCAAGCAGATGTTGTCATACTTGGTCCATGACCAGACTGTGCTGTAGCTATTGGTCTGCACCCTGTGGATATGGATTCTGATTCTGTCTCATGGACTGAATTCTTGGCCTGATCTCTGGCATGCCTCATTACAGTGAACTTTTCTGGGGATCTGGATTGCTCTTTGAGCCTACTTACTATGATCAGACCTGCCCTGTTTATTTCACTCCACTGCTATCAGACAGGATAATTGTCAGTGAGGCCAACAGCCTCTGCTGGCCTTGCCGATGATTTGAGCTGCTGGCCATCCATCCTCCTCTAAGGAGTAGCACCTGCCCCTAGTGCTTCCTAACACAGATGTCACAGAATCACACAGAATCACAGAATATTATGAGTTGGAAGGGACCCACAAGGATCATCTAGTCCAACTCACCATCTAACACCCATACAGAGACCAAGAGCACATCCCAGAGTGGTAACACCAACCTAGATCCCTCACAGTCTAGCAGGCCACTCCGAGCCGGAAGGGGCTCAGGATCATCCAGCCCTACACCCCCCAGCTAGACCATGTCACTAAGCTCCTCGTCCAGTCTTCTTTTAAACACCTCCAGGGACGGCGACTCCACCACATCCCTGGGCAACCCATTCCAATATGCAATTACTCTCTCTGTGAAAAACCGCTTCCTAACATTAAGATTAAACCTCCCCAGGCGTAGCTTGAGGCCGTGTCCTCTCGTTCTGGTGTCGTCAGCCTGGAAGAAGAGGTCCACACCCATCTGGCTGCAACCTCCTCGCAGGTAGTTGTAAACAGCAATGAGGTCACCTCTGAGCCTCCTCTTCTCCAGACTGAACAATCCCAGCTCCTGTAGTCGCTCCCCATAGGGCCTGCCCTCCAGTCCCTTCACCATCCTCGTTGCCCTTCTCTGGACCCTCTCAAGCAGCTCAACATCCCTCTTAAACTGGGGAGCCCAGAACTGCACACAGTACTCAAGATGAGGTCTGACCAGCGCTGTGTACAGGGGAAGGACAACCTCCCTGGACCGACTGACCACACTGTTCCTGATGCAGGCCAGGATGCCATTGGCCTTCTTAGCCACCTGGGCACACTGCTGGCTCATATTGAGTTTCCTATCGATCAGTACACCTAAGTCTCTCTCCACTTCACTAGTCTCGAGCCACTCCTCCCCCAGCCGATAGCGGTGCATGGGGTTGTTATGGCCGAAGTGAAGAACCCGGCACTTAGTCTTGTTAAACCTCATACTGTTGGAGCCTGCCCATCTCTCCAGCCTGTCAAGGTCCCTCTGGAGGGCCTTCCTACCCTCCGGCAGTTCAACATTTGCCCCCAGCTTAGTATCATCTGCAAACTTGCTGATGATGGATTGAATTCCCTCGTCCATGTCATCGATAAAGATGTTGAACAGTACTGGGCCCAACACTGACCCCTGTGGGACTCCGCTGGTGACTGGCCGCCAGTCCGATGTTGCACCATTCACCACCACCCTCTGAGCTCGCCCTTCCAACCAGTTTGTAACCCAGCATAAAATGTTCCTTTCCAGCCCGTGCTTTACAAGTTTCTCCTGAAGCTTATTGTGGGAAACCGTGTCAAAGGCTTTGCTAAGGTCCAAGTACACAACATCCACAGCCTTTTTGTCATCAACCAGTCGAGTCACTGGATCATAGAAGGAGATCAAGTTAGTCAGGCAGGACCTGCCTTTCCAAAATCCATGCTGACTAGATCCAATGTCATGGTTGTTCTGCAGTTGCTGTGTAATAGCACACAAGACCATCTGTTCCATGACTTTGCATGGGACTGAGGTCAGGCTGACTGGTCTGTAGTTGTTGTCCTTAACCAAAAATACAGACCTACATATAAATGAAGGAATAGAGGCTTAAAAAAAAAAAAAAAAAAGGCTAATTCATACCATGAATATATTGTTGATGCATTATATTTTCAGGGAAAAAAAATCAGTCCTAACCAGTAACATTTTCAAGATACAATAAGAAGGAAGAGCATCTGCAGTGCTTAAATTTGTTCAAAATCTGACATTATTTGTGGGAAAAATGGAAGCTCAAAATGTCTTTGTTAGCAAAATGTTAATTTTCTTAAATGCAGTGGTAAAACTAAAGCTCATGGAAATCTTTTAGGCAGCATTAGAACTTCTAAAGCCAGATTGAGTAACTCTATAAGAGAGGCAGTGAAACACTGCTTAGAAGATGAATTATTTTTATAGTCTTCTGGCCAGGCTACTCAGCTATTTCAGACATTTGCACACAATAAATACACATGCCTTACTGGAAGTCTTTAAGAAATTTCAGCCAATTCAGATTTAACATATCTTCCATTACCCTGAGCTAATGGAAGAAATTAGAGATTAATAATTAAATTTCAAAATGTGGATTTGGCACTGGAAAGTTATTAACTCAGATACAAAATTATGTATAAAGGATATGCAAGTATGAAATTTGACTCATTTTTACACTATCAAGCTTTATATTTGACCATGAATTGGTATTAGTTTATAGGAAGAAACACTCAAAATTAGATTTTCAGATTGTTCAAACATCAAGTCCAAGCTCAGCAGTACAGTGCTGCTACAACTATGCTGTGTTTAGTATACCATCAAATACCATCCAGACAGACTGCCTACAGTGTGCTAGTGACAGCTATGGTGAAAGACAGAGAATAATGCAGACATATTCAGTGACAGAGTTAGTGTAAAACTGTCATGGCCATTGATTTCAACAAATCGTTGACAATAAACCAAATCCAGGTACTTCCCAATTTTTATTTTCTTTTAGTGTCCTGTTTTGTGATGCTGAGATGTTCACAGCAAAATCCTGTGAACACCTTGGACATAATTTCTCTTTCCTTCATAAAGTACGTCATTCTTTGTTCTGTATTTTCACAGATCATAATGAAAGAGAGAAAAATTATCCTTTGAACCAGGTTCTAAACTCCGGAAGAAGTGACTAACAATGGAAAGGACCGTAGCCACCACAGGGAAAAAGCACTTCTAGCACTCCTACAAGTCCCTTTACCATATACTCCTACTTACTTTGTAATGATTGCATGTTTTCCCTTCGGGCCCACTAAAGTATTTAATTGCAATTACACTCATTTACATAGCAGATGAGGCTAATTGCTAGTATTAGTTACCAAATGTATGCTTGTATTGTGAGGTTGAAAAAATGCCCTACAGAAAAGAAAACGACTATGCCTCTAATTAAGGAGCTATGAGTCAAAGTGAGCTTGTTCAGAGATGTAAATATAGAATCGAGGGCTTTCAGAATTCTGAAGTACATTTTATTACGCCACTAGTTCCCATATTTTAGGGATAACACTGGCAGACCTCATAGTATATACAATGAACTACTCTCATTTTCCCAGAAGCAGGGTTAATGGGTTCCACATAAAGGTTGAAAGAGATCTAGATGTCTAAAATTTTTAATTAGAAATAAATGAGAATGTCATAGTAGGAAGGCTCTTTGTGTATAATAGATACACTGAAGTTATTATCTGAAGCAGTTCCATCACCAATTCTTTTGGGCTGCTTCCCAGGAAAATTATTTTTTACATTATTCAGACCTCAAACTGTTTCATGTCAATGGACTTCATTTTGCAGGCAATTGTACACAACGACTTTCAAGATACTATGCTACTAAAGTGAATCTAAGAAGCATCAGGTCAAGTGGAAATCCAGATGAATAACAATTCCAGCATTTGGCCCTGGATACCATTCCTGATACAAAAAAATCTTAAACTATTTGCATCTATACATCTATCTATATACAGAGAGATAGGGTTAGTTTTGGATGGTGAAATGAAGATTTGGTAATTTTAATTAGTTTCAGGAGGTCACAGTGAGAACAGAAGTGTGCCCATCAGTATCCTTTGGACAGGCTTGAAAAGCTCTGTATACACATTTAAAAAATAACACTTTATCAAACTGTGCCTTAATTTTTTTTCTTTTCCTGGAAGTCTACCAAATCTTGACAGCAGTTAATCTGTGGGTGGGCAGAAGTACTACATATGATATTTACTATTATATTCCTTTAGGTAGTTTCCCATTAGTCTGCTATAATTTGCCTATGTTTAAAACTGAAATTCTTTTGTTTCCAGAATTTGCCACTTTGTCTTCCCATTTCATTACGAGTTGTTTCTGCCTCTCACCAAAACCAAATTCCCACTTCCATGCAAAAAAATAATTCCAACCTTAAAACAACAAACTTGATTTTCTGTTGCCTATAATATAATATCATATCATATCACATCAATATAGCATGCTACCATTCTCATATAGAAAGACTTTAAGTAATAAAGAGCTGATATGAATGATAATTTATATCTCTTGTTTTATTAGTTTTGTTATTCCTTGAAGTTGCTTTGTGCTAGTGTTAGATTCATCAGTATTTGTTTACCTTCACAGGTGATTTCATAAAATGAGACAAGCTATGAGTCACACTATCAGCTGCTCCCTATTTTCTTTCTGAAAATAAGATGAAAAAGCTTTAAACCACCTTAAATACATTCCATGGATCCCTAGACCTCTCCCTTCTGAGTGCCTGTTCTCATTAAAAGCATACTTTAGTAGGACTAATCCCAAATGGTTTGATGACAGAGGTCATGCATGTGTCATTTTTCAAACTTGGCAAAAATCCATTTTAAGCCATCTTCCCCTCTTTTATTCCACCTTACCACTGGAGAACTTATGCAGCACACTTACTTAGCTAAAGCACAAAATGTAAACAGGACATCCTTTCAGATAGGAGATCCCAATATGTTGAAAAGTATATGCCTGAGTTCTTAATCAGCTCTGGAAAGTATCCCAAGACTTTCACAAAAAGATACTGTTCCTGTTAATGTGGAACATAAACTTAGCCCTTAACATAAAACAAAACCAAACAACATCTGTCCTTACAGTTTGATTGTTTGTTCCACCCTAGTATAATTATTCTTGTATGACAGCAGCCCCTGCAGGTTACTTTACTTGGCCCTGAAAGCAGGCCCAGCATTTAGAGATGAAATCACTTTGTCATAACTGCTAGTGAACATTCATTTAGAAATGCTTAATGCTACAGCAGAGTCACATTTTATAATTATCTGTGATTTTTTTTCTAATGGCATCTTGTAAAAACAAGTTAACCAAGAAAGATTTGTGTTTCCAAAAATCACTGAAACTTCCAAGGGGAAGAGCGGACAAAGTGGAAGAGAGAGATCAGTTTTTCTCTCTTCCGTTTCTTTACAGGAATAAGGATTTATTCTATGTTTGATCATTATTTTAAGGTTTATTTGCAGGTTTTATGACTGGTGGCAATAAAATCTAAAATGAGTATAAGAAAAAGAGAGGACATGCTCTAGTCCAGATAATGTGTGGACAGTAAAAAATCACACATTTTCTGCTACTGTGACCAAAATGTGCTCAAAGCAACTGAGCTACCAAAACAGAAAAATCACTCAAGAAAGGAGAGTACACACCAAAGGAGTGCTATTTCTCCAATTATAACAACTTTTTCAATATCTGGCATAAAGTTTTCACTAAAGCAATATTCAATTTAATCTCATTTCCAATCTGGAATATCGCAGACTGAACATCTAATTTCCTTTCATGTCTGGATCTGCAGAACTCCCTTAGGGCAGCTGCAAGACTGTCTATCTTGAGAGGTATGTGGTCTGCTTAGAAGACAGTCAGATCTAGCTGGGTGTAAAAACACCCATTTTAAAACAGTGCTACAGCAATCACCATAATCTAACCAAATCAGAAATGTCTAAGAAGAACAGATATAGATTGTGTCTTGTCTATACCCTCTCAGCGGTGTATTTCAAATCTTGAATCTGGCCACACAAGCCGTGGTAAAATTTCACAGTTGAACGCATTATTATTGCTACCTGTTTTTCTGATAATTTCATTGCAAATATTTTCTGCTATAACCATTGTTATGATAGTAGTTGCAGTCCTTTACTACCTTTTCCCACACGGTTTACACAGAATGAAAAAGAGTGATGCCTTCGTTTTTTGTGCTAAGCTCATGGCTCCTAACATTAACCTAGTTTTTCATCGTTAAGTTTGTCTTTTTTGAGCACTACTGGGTGTGTAAAATGGCTCTTAGAGTAAAGGTACTCCTCTCTTTTTGTTCACACTTTCTGTGATCAGAGAGGCTGTGATTTATTTATTTTAGAGATCAGTTGCACAAGTATTTTAGGTATAAAATTTAAGGAAGTAAAATACAGTATTTTGAAAATGCAAAAAAGAATAGTTGTCTTAAGATCAGTAACCTGATCCTAAAGTTTAAGTTTAAGCAAGAAAAAAAATCACTGAAACTAAAACTCCAGTTTCCCATGGAGTCTGTGTGCCTGAAAAATTGCTATAGAAAAGGATGGAGCTTGTGTTTAGGGACCAAATTTTCTGCTTTCCTTATCAAAGTACACAATAGAAGACTTACCTCTAAAGACTTACAGCTCCTAGGCAGATTCCTCACAGTCACAATGTTCCTTTAGTAGGCAAGACATTGTGAAGAGAACAGAAACCATAGCTCACAGTGAAGGCAGACAATAACCTGAGAAGTCTTTGCCAAAATTATAAATTCATCACCTATTTTTACCTAGTAGTGGCAGAAAACTTAGCAATGAATTTGATTCCATGCCTTCTAAAAGCAGTGTTGATTGTATCTCTACTTTTACCATTTCCTTCCTTATTGGAAGGAATGCTGCTACAAGAAAATGTTCCTCAGCTTTTTGTCTCCTGTTTGTCTATGCTCAAAAGCAGATGTTGGGATTCATAGAGCAGGTGACCCACAAGCTCTAAATTGTAGTTCATTCACTTCTCTATAAGCTCTGGCTTTATCCATTTAACATTGCTATAATTGCTCCATGATGTGGAATGAACAGAAAAACAAAGAGCTAGAAGAAGGTAAAAGATTTGGCACTGTCACCTTGAAATTGGCTGGTAGCCTAAGCATCATTGTGCTTTTTAATGAGAATTTCTTTCTCAATTTTTAAAATTTGTTGCCTTCTAATTGTACTACATATTGCAAGAACTAGCCCTGTTGAAACGTTCTTCTATGTATGTTATTGGTAAGGTTACAACACCCCAAATAAGCTGCTGCTTTAAAAGTTCTATTTTTGTGAGAAATAATAAAATAAAAGAGCAATTTGATTGATTGTTTGTTTAATCAAAGAGCCTAATTATTTTAAATTTCATGTTTTTAAGTTCCTTACGTTTCTGTCAAGTCTTCATTGAGGGAATTATCCCCGTCACATCTCCAGTGTGGTTTTGCTATCACTTGCATTCAATGTCTCATCAAGAATTGGATGCACAGTAAACAGGACTAGTAATGTGGTAACATCTACTAATTAGCAGGGGAGCCGTACTCTTTTTGAGTTTATGCCAAACATCTGAGAGCTGGAAGTGAAAGGGGATTTCCTTGAGAAGGCCTTTAGCAGCAGAAATCCCTTACAACCAGCAGCCCTGAGAAACCAGAAAGTTCTAGCACACTCCCCTAAAGAGCATAAAGGGTTGTAGTTAGGGAATCCAGGGGACACAGATTGTATCTTGAAACTTCCACTCTTAGAACTTCTGTGGAAGTTCCCATAGTGATTAAATGTGCTTTTCTGTTGTACATTCCCTCAGAGGAACAGTGGAAACATCCCCTCCCCTCTGTAAAATGAATGACCCCTGAAAAGAATGGGCATAGCTGTTTGTACATCTCTTATCATACTAAGGATATGCTAATATCTTGACCTGCAAACCACAGGAGTACCCAAGCCTCTAGAAGCTAAACTGAAATGATTCAATTATAATTTATGAGGGAGGTTTCCTCTACAATATATTCATCCTCAAAGATAACACCTAAATTTACCCATTTAATCGAGAAATTAAAGAAGAGGATCAAGTATATTGTAAAATCTCTCAAAAGGTGTAACAGTACAAAGCATGGCTTCCTACATGCTGCACTTGGATGGAGATGGACACAAAATAATGCTCAGTCACTTGATCTGCAAGGAAGATTAAAGGCTCCAAAATGGGAATTAGAGAAAAGACCCCCGTGCAGAGCCTGGGAAGAAAAATCCGTCCTGGCAAGACGGGTTTGTACGTCTAGCTTGTTTTCCCCAGTACAGTCTTCCAGACAAGCAAAGTTTGTGAAGTCTAAATCCTCTTTCTTGTTAGACAATATTTTGTCTTTGGAGGTCAGCATCCAGGTTAGACAAAAGCCTTATGTATGGTTGGAGGTATTGACATAAATTTGTGAAGACAAAATCACTGAAGAACATATTGTGAAAAATATCCAACAAAAAAAGCGCTAAATTTCCATTTTACTTCTTTTTAAATGTTCATGTTGGCTGCTGTTCACAACTAAGAGTATTTGTAAAAGCCAGAAAAAAATCACAAACTGTGTCATAAGTTATGGATAGTTCTCATGATATGTAACGCTTCTTTTTGAATTCAAGGATATGATAAATAAATTGTATCTGCTTGCAAGAAGAAATTCAAACTTATAATTTAGGACATTATAGTAAAGTATGTGCTCAGAAAGCAAAAAAAATTATTTACATAACAGTGAATAATGGGTATTTGTCTTAGATCTGGCAGATCACATAGTCAGCTAAAAGTGAATGTGATAAACTGGACTGATTGTCTTTGATAATTCACAACAATATTAATTACCTTGCTTTTTAGTACTGGGCTTTTTTACACCAATAGGTGAAAGATATTTTTGGTATACATTATGCTATATTTGAAAAAAATCAGCATGTATCTTTCCTCTTAATGAAAACATTTAGAAGTCAGAAGTCCAAGGAGTCACTCCATATTCTCACTCTAGAGAATATGTGTGAACTGTGAACATGAATTACACGTTTCCTAAGGGAAATCAAGATTCATGATGATTTGATATGTGGCAAGAAGCATGATTTGCCTGCTTATCACAAGACCAATATTAAAAATACGCTGATCTAATGTATCATGGGAGTAGGGTCTACAGAACTTATGATTAGTCAGAGAGACAGTTACAGTCAATACAACTTGGAGGCTTTTAGTTCCCTGAAAGTGAGTCACTGATAATACAAACCTCTATCAACCATGGGTCAATAACAGTTCATCAATCATTCAACATAAACGGTCCTTCAGAAGATGACTAATTTAAATATACTGAGAACATGTAGAACCCTTTTTTTCTTCTTTAAATGTAAACCTTTAAATGTATTTTAAATGAAAATCCTTGTAGAAATCCAGGTTTTATCAGGTATCCAGGAAAAGCTGATTTCACAAAACCAGAGAGCAAATTCCAAAGTAGAAGATAGTTCTTGGACAAAGACTTACTGAAAACTTATTATCTTGTTAAAACAAAGGGAAATCTGTTATGTCAATAGCTCCTAACAGATGTCCAGGATCAACAGGTCAGAACACCCTCATAGCCTCTTAAGAATACTCAGATACAGCAGCTTTTCCTTTTGGCTGCACCCATTTACCGGTAACCTTTCAAGAACTCTCTGAGTACTTGAAAATTTTGTAAACCCTGCTCCTGTAACACATTGGGCTGCACCTAATCCACCTTTAGTATGCACCAAGATTTGTACCTTGCACCTGCCTTATGATTATCTTTGAACTCCACTGAAAAATTATTCACCTTTCCTCAATCTACTTAGAGCTGCCTATGCACAGCAGGAGAAAGTATAAACCCAAAGCATATGATGAAGATCTTCAACAGATGGGCTCTGGCAGATATTTCTGCACTACTGTAAAATTTTACCCACAGCTGACTGCTCTGTTTTTTGCTATAGCTTACAGCCTTATAGAAGAGATAGCAAAGCTCAGCTCATGCTCATTTAAACTATTTTCTCCAGTGGCCGTGCATAGACATGTGTCTCCTTTTATTAACATTTTCAGTTCCAATCTTCTTCAGAAATAGAAGGCAGACAGTCACGGGTGATGATATACAAATGATTACAGTAAGAATGGTCAGAGTTTGTCTGAAAAAGGCCCAAGATTAAGTTCAGCTTCTGTATAATACCAGATATATTTGCTATCTGGGCATTACGGCTATATCCTGCAGTGGCAAGGGACAGATATCTGTGATTAAATAGTAGTTTTGCATGTCTTTTGCCCAGTTCATTGACTCAGTAAAGTAAATATAGTTACTGAGAGGGAGCAGAATGGTAAAGCAGAAAGTGAGTGTGAGGGAGAAAGACAGGGAGAGAGAGACGAAGAAGACAGAGTGGCATATTCATGAATACCTATGTAACAATGCGATATTATGTAATAGCTTCAATAAGTCAGAGGTGACCTCATTGCTGTTTACAGCTACCTGAAGGGAGGTTGCAGTCTGGTGGATGTAAATCTTTTCTCTCAGGCTGCAAGCACCAGAACAAGAGGACATGGCCTTAAGCTGCACCAGGGGAGGTTTAGACTGGATGTTAGGAAGAGGTTTTTCACAGAAAGAGTGATACAGAGTGATCTCCCATTGGAATGGTCTGCCCAGGGAGGTGGTGGAGTCGCACACCCTGGAGGTGTTTAAGAAAAGACTGGATGAGGAACGCAGTGACATGGCCTAGGCGATGGGAGGCTTGGATGGATGGAGCGTGGTGCCCATGGTTCCAGGGTTGTGGGTTCGATCCCTGTGTGGGTGTTCGCTTGGGAGTTGGACTAGATGATCCTTGTGGGTCCCTTCCAACTCAGAATAACCTGTGAACCTGTGAATTTTCCTACTCAGGAGACCAGGAATGTCTGGATTGGTTTCCTAACCCGACAGTATTTTTCTTGATAAAGGTTAAAAAGGTAGGGTTTTTTAAGTGGTTGCACAATTATTGGGTGATAATATCTTTAGTTATGTGTCTATCCATGTACCTATGTAAACTGTTATTTAAAAAAACATTCTGTTCCCCAGCCTATTGGCAGACAGAAGGAAGGAAAGAGATCAGTGGAGAGGAATGTCTAAATAGCTTCTTGTTTTTTACCCACAGGACAGATGGCATGCAAAGTAATAAAGAATAAAACCCAAAATGACATTATATAGCAGCTGTTTAGAGTGTCAACTATAGGAAGAAACCTGGGCCACTGGACAGACTGTTTTACTAGAAATGAGGGAACTTGGGTTCTCAGCCTGGTCTCCTACTCTAAATATGCCTATACTTTCGTAAAAGAAGTCTCTGTGTTCCAGTTTCTTCTTCAGCAGAATAGAAAAAATTTGATGCTTATTTCATGAAAAGAAGGACAGAAACAAAATGAGGATTTAATTTTTGAGAGAAAGTCCATTGAAAGAACAAAACACTTTACTGAAATATTACTTTTATGAAGAAAACTCATCATCTTCCCCACCCTAATATTTATTTTCTTTTAGTGATCAGAATTAGAATGTTGTAATACTGGTAATAAACCTAAGATTTTATTCACAACTCAGAACAAACGAGATTCATAAAGTTCAAGGTACAACCCTGGAAAAAGAAGAGGCCATGACTTACTCGTTTCCTGGGGTGAGTTTTATGACTTTGCTCTGTAATGTGATTGACTTTCCTCTTTTTTCAAGTTGCTATGCTAGTGCTGTTCTCTTCAGCCTATGCCATTATGTGCCAATATTTTTTACTTTTAAGATACATTGGGTTTGCCTTTTTGTATGTTTTTCCTTTTTACTCAGCCATTGTCTAAGCCCAAGGATGAGTTCTTTAATCTCTACGATCACAACTTAGTCTGGAAAGACAGAACACACCAAAAAATTGATGTGATTTATGTCACTTTCCTGAGGTTCAGGGCTAGTTGCAGGGTTATCTTCATTTTACTTGGTTGCAATTTTTTTCAAATATGAGTCGGAAGAATCTTTTTTCTACCTACTATATCCTTTCCTATCAGGTCATTATGCAAAATCCACACGAAATTTTCAGTGTAGCAGTCAAGATTCAAGATGGTAGATATAAAAGAGGAAAAAATTCCCCCTCCATCCTCAGATTCTCTCTTTTCTCTAAAAGACTTCAGGACTCATTCTCTCATGGCAATTTACACCGGAATGAAACAACACCTGTGCTATGGCATTTACATAGGTAGTGCCATGTCTCTAATTTACTTATCTTAGCTTTTTTGTCTGTTAATCTAAGGACACAGTTAATTTGTCCTGAATATAGCAGCTGAGTATGACAAGGTTTAGGGAATTTCTATGCTGTGAAAGATTTGTGCCATAAATTAAATTCTTATTTACTGGCTTGTCTAGTATATTCATGACACAAAGGGACACAATACCATATATTTTATTAATAATAAAATAGAATAACTTAGTTATCTTTTTAATATTACCTCATGAAATAATTCCATCACATATCACGTTATCAATATTTAAGATTGCCTAAGAATATAAATGATACTGGCCACATGTGTAACTGTACGTGACATCAGACTAATTCATATAAAATAACTGAAGAAAACTTGTTTATTGTTGCAGTAATGGTAGAAGTGATAAAGTGGTGCAAATGCAATATTTATCATACTGTACACATTAAAAGTTATGATTCCACAGGAACATTTCTTAGTTAAATGGTATGTGTTGAAAAAAATTTTGCACCAAACAACAAAGAAAGGAATAAATTTTGTTCCATCATTCTTTTCTCTTTTTTTTTTCCTGTTTGGACTAGATCGCCAGTGTAGCCCAGAGGACACTTTATTTATGTCCCTGCAGTTCAGGGCCTACAAACCAATTCATCAAGTTTCTACTGTGCCTCATCTGCTGTAGACGAATGACCTCTCCTGCAACTTTCTGAAGTCTGTTTGCTATTACGTAGATTAGTGCAATAAATACATGTATGGGTGAGAAAACGCATTTATGGTATGCATTGTGTGGTGTTTCACAGCCAGGTCCATCCAGAATCTCTAATTTAGCATTCACTAAATACAAACTTCTCTTCAGTAGCATATGGAAATGTGTTCTATTAAGTCATAGAAATTTTTTACTTAAACATTATAAAATAGATATTAGCTTGCATTGTCTTTTGCATGCAGTAATTCAAATCAGATTTATAACTTCGTGTTATTATATATTCCTACCATTCATACTTGGTGTGTTTAGAAAGTCTAGAATAAAGTACAAGACCTGGACTGCTTTGGGTTTTTTCTTTGATGATTTGCACTACAAACCAATTCTGTACAATTTGGAGTCTGTATTTCAGCTGAATGCATTTTGTCAATAGGTATGTGAAAAAAGATGAAGTTTTTGAGAAGGGTAAACAAAAGTATTGTCAACCAAATTCTGTAAAATATTATTTTCAGAATTAAATTAATAGTGAGGAACAGTTTAACCAGTTGAATTGCAGGGTTAATCATAGGACCTTTTCTGCAAGCACAAGAAAATTTTGACTAGAACAAATAACCTCTCTGGCCTAAGTGGAATGAGTTGAGTTTGCAAGTATTTAACATGGGATTGAATATTTCCAGGATAAAGCTGGTTTATTTTTTGGCTGGTGAGCTGTATGATCATACAAACAATCAAATGGAGTAAATTTCTGACAGTCTTCAATGTCTTAACAGTTTTAACCACAAAGCAACAAAAGAAAGAGTGCAAAAGGGACTGCTTCTTAAGCATATTGGCTTCTGAAGTCTTCTGCATCTCTTCTTGGAACAGAGTCATTAAGGTTTGTTTCTGTAGATATTTTCCAATTCTGCAGTTATATTCCATATCCAGTTTATGTCATTTGATGAATAAAGAGCTGGCAATAACTAATGAATTTATGGAAAAGAATGACACAGCATATGAACTATATAAATTTAAGCAATTTAAATAAGAACCCCTTAACAATTTCAGCTGCTCATATCTGGTACAGAAATTCAGTTCTTTGCTATTAGTTTTGGTAAACAGCCTTCCTCACTGATGAGACTGTAAAATGATAATGACATTCAATAACTCTCACACCCTTTCCTGCTATTTGTCCAGTCCAGGAAACTAAGAGTTTTCTTGTCGTGTGGACACAGAGGAAATATCCAGCAACGAAATACTGACCCTTGCATGCAAACAGGTCCATATCCTCTTCCCGCCTGACAGCTTCCTTCCTGCCTGCTAGGAACAAATCTAGTCCTCATTTTTCCGGAGTTTTTTAAACAGGTTACTCAGAAAGTCCCCGGGCAAGGACAAACATTGTATTAATGTAAACTTCATCTAACAGCTGGATACTTAGGGCAGCCAGGCCCAAATTTAAAGTAGATAATTGGTTGCATCTTTTAACTACACTGTTGCTGCAGCTGAGTTTCTAAATGTTCTGTGCTAGTATGGAGAGTTTACTGATATGTCTGACCTTAATGAAGATATATTTGCAATTCTGACATTACGTGAAGGCTAGATTTAGGTAAGATGAATCTTACTGGGTCTTTCCACAAAATTTTTCTTCATTAACAAAATGCCCCTTTCCTCGCCATGAAGAATGGAGATTTTATCTCCTGTCACGATGTTACTGATCAGGAAACAACAAGCCAGCCAACAAACAGAAGACAGTTAATAACAGAGAACAAGTTTCATAGGGCTGCATTTTTTTTTCTCGGATTACAAATGTTATTTATTCTTTGAGTGAAAACTTTATTCCAGAAAGCAAAAGGAAAGCCCAGGCCATATTCTGTCTTATTCCCATTGTTCAATTACCTGGGAAATGTCTCGTAACACTACAAGATTTGTAAATTTGTCTTGTTGGAAAAACCTCAGAAATCAGTAATTAAGTAGTCAAGAAATTCTGCTTCAGTCACATGACAACAACGAGGCTAAATTTCACTCCAAAGACAATTTGATTACACTTGGCTTCAGAATTGCTCGTTATATCACAACATACTGTACTTTCATGCTCATCAGAAAGCATCTTTTAGTGGAATTAGTACATTTTTGTCAGATCTGGACACGTTAGGTTGATGGGTTGAGGCCAATGTTATGAGGTTCAATAAAGCAAAGTGCAGGGGCCTGCACTTGGGGCACAACACCCCATGCAGTGCTACAGCCTGGGAACACCCATCCACAAGAAAGGCAGGAAAGATGATCCGAGTAATTACAGACCTGTTAAGCCTGACCTCAGTCCTGGGCAAAGTCATGGAACAGACAGTCCTGTGAGCTATTACGCAGCAACTGCAAAATGACCATGACATTAGAACTAATCAGCATGGATTTAGGAGAGGCAGGTCTTGCCTGACCAAACTCATCTCATTTTATGATCTGGTGACTTGACTGGTTGATGAGAAAAAGGCCGTGGATGTTGCGTACTTGGACCTTAGCAATGCATTTGACACGGTTTCCCATAATAAGTGTCAGAAGAAACTCTCAGAGCATGGACTAGATAGAAGCACTTTATGTTGCGTTAGGAATTGGNAGAGGAGGCTCAGAGGTGACCTGATTGCTGTTTACAACTACCTGAGGGGGGAGGTTGCATCCAGGTGGGTGTGAATCTCTTGTCTCAGGCTGACGACACCAGGACAAGAGGACATGCCTTAAGCTGCATCAGGGGAGGTTTAGACTGAATGTTAGGAAGAGGTTTTACACAGAGAGAGTGATATCTGAGTGGAATGGCCTGCCCAGGGAGGTGTTGGAATCGCCATCCCTGAAGGTGTTTAAGAGAAGACTCGATGAGGAGCTTAGTGACATAGTCTAGTTGGTGGGAGGCTTGGATGGATGGAGGATGGTGCCCATGGTTCCACGCTTGTGGGCATGATCCCTGTGTGGGCGTTTGCTTGGGAGTTGGACTAGACGATCCTGTGGGTCCCTTGCAATTCAGAATAACCTGTATCTTACGTTCCTGATGTTTCAGGGAGCATAGCAGAATGATTGTATAAACAGAGTAGCAGGAAAGATGCCTGGTGGAAAAGGGCCTTGGGTTGCTGGCCAACAGGAGCTGAACATGAGCCAAGAGCATGCTCAGGTGGCCAGGAAGGTCCAAAAATAGTGCAGCCACCAGGACTAGGACAGTGATTGTCGCTCTGTACTCAGCACTGGTGAGGCTGCAACTAAATCCTGTGTTTGGTTTGGGGCCTCTCACTTCAAGAGAAACATCAAGTTGCTGGAGTGAGTCCTAAGAAGGGCAACAAAGCTGGTGAAGGCTCTAGAGAGTAAGTCACAGGTCCACAGGTTCACAGGTTATTCTGAGTTGGAAGGCACCCACAGGAACATTTAGTCCAACTCCCAAGCGAACATAGGGTAGTTAAACATTGGAACAGGCTATCCAGTGAAGTGGTGGAGTCACCATCCATGGAAGTGTTCATGAAACAACTGGAGATGGTAATTAGTGCCATGGTTTAGCTGACATACTTCCTAAATTGAGGGGCTCAGATCTACATACAGTACTCGAGGTGCAGCCTAAGCAGCGGCAATGATAGGGGAAGAATCACTTCCCTGGTCCTGCTAGCCACCCTATTCCTGATACAGGCAAGGATGCCATTGGCCTTCCTGGCCACGTAGGAATACTACTGGCTCATGTTCATCCTGTTGCCAATCAGTACATCCAGGTTCCTTTCTGCCTGGCTACTCTCCAGCCACTCTGATCTCAGCTTGTAGCACTGCAGGGGATTGTGGTGCCTGAAGTGCAGGACCTGGCACTTAGTTTTATTGAACCCCTTGCCGCTGGATTTGGCCCATCTCTCCAGCCTGTCCAGGTCCCTCTGTAGAATCCTCCTACCCTCCAGCAGATCAACACTCCCCTCCAGCGTGGTGTCATCTACAAGTTTTCAAATGGTAGTCTTAATACCCTCATCCAGATTATTAATAAGGATGCTAAACAGGACTGAGCCCTAAACTGATCCCTGGAGGATGCCATTAGTGACTAGTCTACAACTAGATACAGCACCATTCACCACCACTCTTTGGACCTGGACATCCAGCCAGTTTTTTACCCAGCAGCTGTCCAAGCCGTGGGCTGCCAGCTTTTCCAGGAGTATGCTGTGGAAGATCACAGAATCACAGAATATTATGAGTTGGAAGGGACCCACAAGGATCATCTAGTCCAACTCACCATCTAACACCCGTACAGAGACCGAGAGATAGTATCAAAGGCTTTGCTGAAGTCTAAGTAGACTACATCCACAGCCTTCCTCTCATAGACCATGTCATGGTGAGTGTTTAGGCAGGACCTGCCCCTCCTAAATCCATGCTGGCTCGGTCTGATACCCCATCTATCCTTCAGGTGTCGAGTGATCATACTCAAGATGATCTGCTCCATGACTTTTCTGGGCACTGAGGTCAGCTTGACAGGCCTATAGTTTCCTGGCTCTTCCTTCTGGCTCTTCTTGTGGAGGGGCATCACACCAGTCAACTTTCAGTCATCTAGGACCACCTCGATGAGCCAAGACTGATAAAAAATGATGGAAAGTGTCTGGGTGAGCTCTTCCGCCAACTCCACCATCATCCTTGCACTGATCCTATATGGTCTCATAGACTTGTGAGGATCCATGTGCCTCAGCAGGTCACTAACTACTTCCTCTTGGAGTATAGGCCCCGTCTCTGTCTAGTAGCTCAGGAGGCCAGTTTTCCTGAGAATAACTTTTGATTGTTGAAAATTGAGGCAAAAAAGGCCTTAAGTACCTCAGCCTCTTTCTTGTCTTTGGTAACTATATTTCCTCATGTGTCCAACAAAGAATAGAGGTTTTTCTTGCCGCTCCTCTTGCTATCAATGTACTTATAAAAATACTTTCTGTTATCCCTAATGGAAGTGGCCAGATTAAGTTCAAACTGTGCTCCTGTCTCTCAAATTTTCTTTCCACATGCCTTAATGATGTTTTTAAACACTTCATTAGTTGCCTGCCCTTTTTGCCAAAGATAATAAACTCTCTTTTTTTTCCCCTAAGTTTCTGCAAAAGCTCCCTGTACAGCCAGGCCGGTCATCTTCTCCATCAGCTCACCTTTCAGCACACTGAGACAGCCTGCCTCTCCACTTTCAATATTTCTTTCTTATACATTCGGGTCTCCTATATCGCGGACCCACGGTCTTAACTGGGCTCCGCGAAGCCCTACTTCCACATTGAATGGCAGCTCATTAATCTGCAAATTTGCCCCCTACCCTCATGCGGCCCCAGCAGTTTCGGCACTGTGCTACTGTGTATCAGTGTTTATGTCGGCCATTCTTGGTACCCGCAGCCACCCCATGCTGGGAAAAACCCCTTTTCGGCTCGGCTAGGGACACAGTTTCATAACTGCATGGTGGCGGTCCCGGGGGAGTGGCCCTGCCACCGCCTGCGCCGCCGCCTGCGCTGCCACCCTTGCCACCACCATTGCCGCTGCTCGCACCACTACTCCCTGCGCCGCCACCGCCCGTACTGCCACACCAGGTCACACATGCGCAGCTGTGAAAAAGGTCCTCCTTCATCACTAAAAAATCATGCCGCTAAGATCTGAAGCCGCAATATGGGGGGCGTGAAGTGCAAGAGGGCTGACTAGCATATCTATACTTCCTGGACCCCTTTGTTTTTAAGTGCAGTTTCCCAAGGTATTCTCTGAACCATCCTCCTGAATAGGTTGAAGGCTGCCATCTATAAGTCCAGGTTATCTGGTTGTAGGATATTTTAGGATATCTTGTTGATATCCTTCCTTACTGCACTGAGAATTGAAAACTCCATCATTTCATTGTGTATATGCATCTATTAATTCTCAGCACTATGACTTTATCTCTTATATACAATAATAATAATATCTATGTTGGGGTTGTGCCTAGAGGAATCAGTCAAATGAAGAGAAAAACAAAATAATATAGTAAGTACATAGCTGTTACTTAAAGTGCAGGTCAACATTCAGATATATGTCGTCTTTCAGGATACCTCCATGCACTTTGCTACAGACAAAAAAAAAAAAAAGAATTAACATGTATCTTGCTATTTATAAAATAAAACACTACAGTGGATAGAACACAGATGCAATTACCTCTTCTGTTAAATTTTTAAGTTTGCTCACCAATTGTCAAAAGGAAACATACTTTGAGATTTACAGGTGCTCACAAGAAAATCTGTGATATTTTTGTAATAGATTTTATTTGTGCTCAAGGAAAAAAGAACAAAGAATAAGCCTAATTTCTCAATTTAGACTTAAAACTTCACCTGTGACTCCACTACATCATTATGTTAAATAAATACAATCTAATTGATGACAGAAGCTTTCTTTTCTGTAGCCTAAATTATATTGTAATTCTACAGTGCTATGATCACACACACACAGAATCACACACACAGAGAAAATTATGAGTGAAATAAAATTGCAAATCATTGTCTTATACAAGAATCACAGAATCACAGAATCACAGAAAATTATGAGTTGGAAGGGACCCACAAGGATCATCTAGTCCAACTCACCATCTAATACCCGTACAGCGACCATAATGAATCCAATTTATAAGAGAAAATATTAATAAAACAAATTGCTGACTTGAAAATAAAAATAAAATTCCCTTTGTAATTTTGTGTTTCAGAGCTGTCCTAGAATTGAAGATTGACAAGTCTCAATTTCACTTAGTCTTTATGACACTGTTATTGTGATTGGCTTTAATACGCTTTGCATTGGCATGCACATCAAGTTAGGACAGTACATTTGCAGAAGCTTACTGTCTTTCTATTTGATCCAGCAACAGTTTAGTTTTCATCAAAATTCTACTCTTATCTACATATAGTCTATACATTGTGAAAAACTAATTTCTTAAATCAGACTTATTGTTTCAGCTTAAACAATTTTTTTCTTTCTGGCCTTCTTCACATTCATACTTGCCTCACGTATCAAGAGAGAATATTGACATTAAACATTTCACTTACTCTGGTTATCACACTAATTTTAATAAACCTGCAGCCTGGCACATTGTTTTGTATTAGGCTAAAACTTTTCTTGTTTTCAAGGACTTTTGTGTTTCAACACGTCTCTGCTTCTATCCGCTGCAGATTTCACACAGATTTCACACAGAATACTATGAGGTGTAAGGGACCCACAAGGACCATTCAGTCCAACTCACCATCTAACACCCGTACAGAGACTGAACGCACATCCCAGAGTGGTAAACATGAACCTAGTTCCCTCACAGGCTAACAGGCCACTCCGATCCAGAAGGGACCCACAGGATCATCCAGCCCTACACTCCCCAGCTAGACCATGTCACTAAGATCCTCATCGAGTTTTCTCTTAAACACCTCCAGGGACGGCAACTCCACCACCTCCCTGGGCAGTCCATTCCAATGTGCAATCACTCTCTCTGTGAAAACCCGCTTCCTAACATTAAGTTTAAACCTCCCCTGGCATAGCTTGAGGCCGTGCCCTCTTGTTCTGGTGTCGTCCGCCTGAAAGAAGAGGTCCACACCCACCTGGCGACAACCTCCCCGCAGGTAGTTGTAAACAGCAATCAGGTCACCTCTGAGCCTCCTCTTCTCCAGGCTGAACAACCCCAGTTCCCATAGTCGCTCCCCATAGGGCTTGCCCTCCAGTCCCTTCACCATCCTTAATGTCCAGGACTGTTACTGTACTTCTGCAGTTCTTTTTCAAGGACTTGTTTTCCTTGATAGACATTTAAAAAATCTGCCATGTGATATAGACAGTCTCATTAGAAGCTGGAAAAAAATTGTCTAAAGAAATTATTTCTTTAGCTAATAGAAGAAAATTGAATGAAATACGATTATTTCCCTTTCCCTCATCTTTTTTGACAGTCATCTTCAGATAGATATCTTTCTTGGGTATGTAAAGCGCTCTAACAACCAGCTATAAGAAATGTCAATGTCACTTAACAAAATTCTAGGTGTCTAGTAGTGAAGATAGCTATTTTATATTTCTACACCCTTATTTTGCCTCATATTATTCAAGTGTGTCAGTGATCAAGCATGTCAAGCACCTCCCATTCTCCTCTCCTGTTTGCCTGTTAAAAAAACTAAACTAAAAACATTAACCTGAAATACAGGCTGTAAAACTGTATCAGTTCTGCAGTTTCTACTTAGAGTGAGACCATCAATACAGATAGATCTATCTCTATTAATGTAAAAATTTTTTCTTCCAAACTGACTGGGTGTCCTGGTTTGAGTGGTTTCTTTTCCCGGCAGCGGGCGGGGGCAAATTAGTGCAGCTAACGCCAGCCAGCTGCTGCCTGGGCCTCTGCAGAGGCAGATAGAGGCACCTCTCTGATAACATATTTAAGAAAGGAGAAAAAAAATAGAAACAGCAAGAAGATGTCTGGAAAGGAGCAGTGAGAGGCTGAGCAGCCATGAAAGCACCACAGCCAGCCCAGCTGGAGGAGGGGTAGGAAGGGTTCCAGGCATCCCGCTGCTGCTTGTGGAACAGTCCATGGTGAAGCAGACTGTCTGCAGCTCGTGGAATAGAGAGAGAGAGCAGAGATGCAGAATCCACCTGCGGCTATGCTGGAGATGGAGGATCATGCTGGAAAAGCTGCAGATATCTTAGAGCCCAGAAACACTTGGAGCAGAGCTCGGAAGAGGTCCTGAACAGACATTGAGGCCCGTGGAAGTGTCCATGCTTTGTGACAGAATTATACCATGGTAGGATCTGATCTATGTACTTTGGACTTGTATTATGAGCTCATAAACGAAGCAGCGCAGTCAGTGCTTAAAAGACTGCATCCTGTGCTGTGACTCTCAGGCAAGTGAGAATGGAAAAGCTGTCACCCCCTGGGTCTGGACACACTTAGGAAAGGGTCATGAATGACTTTTTTCGCTCGTGAGAGAGAGAGGACTTTATGAAAGGCAGAGAGATGGGTTCCTACCCTAAAACTGGTCAGAAATACCAACTTGCTAGGATTTTCCCCTACCCCTGTTTTCCCTTTTATCTCCTGGAGGAAAAAAGGGAATATAATACCTGTTTTAAGAAGAAGGAGGTATAGGGGGGGAGAAGGTTGCCTTTAATATGATGCTTCTCACATTAAGCTCTGATCTTGTTAGAAATAAATAAATCCTTTATATTCCCCACTTGGAGCTTGTTTTGTTTTGCCTGTGATAAACCGTTTCCCAGGGTTTTTTCTTTTTGTCTTCAGAAGAGGTTGTGGGTGAATCTCTGGCATCCAGCCAGGGTTAAACCACAACACTGAGATATCAAGTATTAACATTTATGTGTAAGAGAAGCTTGTCTGTATCTGCTCTGTGCATAAGTAAAGGGTCCATTTCTTTTACTAGACACTTTTAATCTGATTTCTTTCAAACAAATATTCCACTTTTTAGGGAAAAAGACAGTTGAAACAAAATTATTTACAGTATGCATATTGTACATGGATATATAAAATTGACGGAACATCATTGCTGTTTACAACTAACTGCGGGGAGGTTGTCGCCAGGTGGATGTGGACCTCTTCTTTCAGGCGGACGACACCAGAACAAGAGGGCACGGCCTCAAGCTACGTCAGGGTAGGTTTAAACTTAATGTTAGGAAGCGGGTTTTCACAGAGAGAGTGATTGCACATTGGAATGGACTGCCCAGGGAGGTGGTGGAGTTGCCGTCCCTGGAGGTGTTTAAGAGAAAACTCGATGAGGATCTTAGTGACACGGTCTAGCTGGGGGGTGTAGGGCTGGATGATCCTGTGGGTCCCTTCTGGCTCAGAGTGGCCTGCTAGACTGAGGTAACTAGGTTTGTGTTTACCACTCTGGGATGTGCTTTCGGTCTCTGTATGGGTGTTAGATGGTGAGTTGGACTAGATGATCCTTGTGGGTCCCTTCCAACTCATAATATTCTGTGATTCTGTGATTCTGTAATAGCTGCGTAACAATTGGTAACTTTTTATTGAGCATATTGTGTCTGTAGTAAGCTTCTCTTCTAAACCCAATTTCATTCACCAGCAGTGAATGAAAACTTTTGAATGATTCACACAGTAGAATTTTCCAGGAGTATCCAAAAATTATAACAAAGAATAAAATAAAGCATATTTTGCGAAATTCTCATTGGTAAACAGATAAATTTCAATGATAAAAATAACATTTTTAATTGAGCTAACCAAAATCTGATATGATCTGGTTTATAAGGAACTGAAAGAACATTAAACTCTCCACTCTGGTGTACATGCAAATTTGTTTATTTTCATGGATGACAATCAGACTCACCACCTACAAACAATGAGAATACATGTCAATACTTTCTCTGCACAGCTTAGGTCATGAAGTCAATCTTAAAAGTGAACCAAAACAAAACATTTCTCATGTAAATCAAAGGTCATACCACTAAAATGACATAGTAGCAGAAGAACGCTTGGAGTCTTTCCATACTAATGTCTGATTATGCAGAACAATGTCAAGAACTCAAGAGAATACTTGCCCAATTAGTGTTTCTGGCCAAATTTCTTCTTTCAAAAATATTTAAATGTAAGTGAGGGCACAAGAGCAGGCAGTCCCAATGGGCCGAAAGATGTGTCGGAGGGGTAGAAGACAAGGCTGGATGGGCAGGGAGCTCCTGAAAGAACTAGGGGAAAAAAAGAGGATGTACAGCCTTTGGAAAAAAGGGGAGGTAAGTCAGTGTGTTTAAGGAAGTTGTCAAGTTGTGTAGGAGGAAAATTAGAGAGGCAAAAACCCAGATGGAACTCAAACTAGCCATTTCTGTGAAGGACAACAAGAAATGTTTCTATAAATACATCAACAGTAAAAAGAGAGGCTGCAACAACTTTCACTCCTTATTGGATGCACAGAGGAATATAGCAAGTAGAGGTGAGGAAAAGGCAGAGATACTTAATGCCTTATTTGTCTCTGTTTTTAACAGCAAGAGAGTTTGCCTGCAGGACAGCTGGACTTCTGAACTGGTGGAAGGGGTAGGGGTGCAGTATAACCCCCCTGTAATCCCAGAGGAGGTAGTTAGAGATTTGCTGAGTGGCTTGGATCCTCACAAGTCCATGGGATCAGATGGGACCCATCGTAGGGTGATGAAAGAGCTGGCAAATGAACTCGCTAAGCCACTCTCCATAATTTACCAACAGTCCTGGCTTACCAGTGATCTACTGGAAGACTGGAAATTGGGTAATGTGACACCCATCCACAAGAAGGGCAGGAAAGATGAACTATCATGAGCCTGACCTCAGTCCTGGGTAAAGCCATGGAACAGATTATCCTGAATGCTATTATGCAGCAACTGCAAAATAGCCGCAACATTAGACCAGCACAGATTTAGGAGAGGTAGGTCNTCTCCCCAGTTTAAGTCCAGAGAAGGGCAACAAGGATGGTGAAAGGACTGGAGAACAAGCCCTATGGGGAGTGACTGTGGGAGCTGGGATTTTTTAGCCTGGAGAAGAGGAGGTTCAGAGGTGACCTCATTGCTGTTTACAGCTACCTGAAGGGATGTTGCAGTCTGATGGGTGTAACTCTCTTCTCTCAGGCTATCAGCACCAAAACAAGCGGACATGGCCTGAAGCTGTGCCAGGGGAGGTTTATGCTGGATGTTAGGAAGAGTTTTTCACAGAGAGAGTGATCCCTCACTGGAATGGTTTGCCCAGGGATGTGGTGGAGTTGCCATCCCTGGAGGTGTTTAAGAAAAGACTGGATGAGGAACTTGCAGATACGGTCTAGATAATCCAACAATGGGACAGGGAATTAGGTTATATCTTAAGTAAAAGAAAGAAAAAAAATAAAAAAAGGTGACACGACTCTTGAGTTTGGCTCAGACAGAGCATGGTGTCCTCAGTGTGGGGTTGTGGGTTTGATCCCTGTATATGCATTCGCTTGGGAGTTGGAGTCAATGATCCTTGTGGGTCCCTTCCAACTCAGAATAGTCTGTGATTCTCTGATAACTGGAACAACAATTAACATTTAAGGAAATTCAGCACTTTCTAGGATTTAGTCTATTTTTCATTGTTGAGTTTAAAGAGCTTTTAGAGAGTATCAGAGATGACAGAAAATTCCACAGTCATTACTAACAGTGTGAGATGTGGTGTCAGACTGCCAGAAAAGAACAGCAGAACTAGAGGTTACAGCAAAAATGGTACAGGGATGAAGGCCTGCCAGGGGCAGATGTGCAGAAAATGGTACTGGCACCATATTATTTTTTTTCCATCTGTGAAACCTGGAATTGAAATATGTATAGCCTCTCTACCTTTCTGTCCAACCAGCATGTTAATTCCAGCTCAACTGCTATCATCAGCTTGAAGGAATAACTTTCTACTGGTTGGTGTCTTACCAGAATTAGTGTTGCACAAAGATCACTGTTGTTTACTTGTACTTTCTGGTAACCAGAAGAGATGGTTTGGGATCTCAAAGGATACAATGAAGGTTCACCTTTGTATGAACTATTATCAGATATGTAGAAGAGAAGTGGCAGAAGCCACAAAGGTGACACAATCATTTATTCATCTACGCCTTTCCTGCTAATTTGATTATATAAACATGAAGGAACCTGAGAAGCTCTGCACTTCCTTATATCACTTCATTGCTGGCTGTTGGGACATCTTATTCACATGAAACATAGACTCTGAAAGGAATCTTATGCACTAAATTTATTTAATTTTTTATGAAATTGATGCCAAATGCTCAAGAAGCCTGATGCTAATGATTCAGGCTGATTATTATTCCAGCTGCTGTGAAGACAAGTATGGATAGCCTGTACTGCTACTATAGAAACCCACAGAGATAAATCCTGTGTTCTTAAGCATATTAATGAACATGGCTGCATGTAAGGGGTTTAGGCTTAGAGTAGAATACACTCACAAATAAAGCTACCTATACTTATCCTTCGCATCACCATTTTTCTGAAGAGGTTTGTGAATTGCTACTGGGATTCTTTAGAAGAACCATGCCTTCAGGCATGAGATTTATTAGCCAGTAGGAATCTTCTATATGCAAAGAATTTACTCCATCACAATGACATCTGATGAAGGAATGACGATTTTAACAAGGATTTTCTATTGTAAAATCATGCTAAAAAGAATGAAAGAGCTCGATGTTTGTCCAAAAAAAAAAAAAAAAAAAAAAGAAATAAGGTTTGGTTTGTGTCCTTTCGTGGATGATTTGTGTCATCCAGAGATTTGACTGAATCTGGTCTCCCGTATTCAAAACGTGTTAATTACAGGATCACATAATCGCAGAATTAGTAAGGT
>WEKX01007147.1:0-10649 GCA_013390025.1 Pitta sordida
GCTAATACTGTGATACTGTGAATTATATTCAGAGCCTTTCCATGGGATGCAGTCGTACAGGAACAGATCCCTACGGGGTCAGAAGTCCTACCAGTAAATTTGCACCAATGTGGGCTCCTCTATTCATGGGGTCACAGGTCCTGCCAGGAGCCTGCTCCAGCACAGGCTTCTCACAGGGTCACAGCATCCTTTGAGCACAGCCACCTTCTCTGGGGTGGGATCCTTCAGTGGCTGCAGGTGGATCTCTGCTCCCCCAGGGACTCTATGGTCTGCGGGAGCACAGCTGCTTCACGATGGTCTTCATCCCAGGCTGCAGGGGAATCTCTGCTCTGGACCTGGGGCACCTCTTCCACCTCCTTCTTCACTAACTTTGGGGCCTGCATAATTTTTTTCTCCCACATGTTCTCACTCCTGACTCTGGACACATTTATTTCTGTGCAGTAACTTGGGAGTTTTGTGCTCCTTTTCCTTTGCAAATATGTTATCACAAAGGTGATATCTAACTGGCCTGGCCTTGGCCAGTGACAAGTCTCTCCTGAAGCTGGCTTGCATTTGCTCTGTCAGACACGGAGGAAGCTTGTAGCAGCTTCTTGCAGAGGCTACACCCATATTCCACTGCTACCAGAACCTTGCCGTGCAAACCCGATGCAGTGGGTTTTTTGTTGTGTTTCCTGTAGGATCTGCTGCTGGCCTACTGGCCTTAAAAGACCCCTGCTCTTTGTAGTTTCCTTGAAGTCATGTGAGCCGTATTCCTTTTACACACGCACGTCTGGTTCAGAGCTACTCTGTTTACTCTGGTGATGTGGCTGTCCTGGATGCTAATGAGTCAGACCTGTCTGCTGAGGTATATGGTACCAGCCTCTACTGCAAATGCTGATGCTTATCCCCAAAAAAGTGTACTGTGTGCATTTGACTGATGCCAACAGTAAAAGCAAAACATTCAGCAAGTGCCTTTCTGTAGAGTTGAGGTGTATATAAAAGAGCAAGTACAGAAGGTCAGTAACAAAGCTGGTTGGATACTGGCCTGGAGTGCAATCATCTGCTGCTGCTACCAACCTCGGGCAGTCGCCACTACTGATTTGTGAGATTGTGAAAAAGGAACTTGCTACTCCCTTTTCCCACAAAGGCAAATTCCTGTCTTGTGCATAGGTGTGCAGTGTTCCATATATGTAGCCCTTTTTTCTAAAGCTGTTCTCTATCTGGTAGTTGGATTGGGTAAATCTGAGGCAAAGAGCAGTGGAAAATTTACACTGGAAAACTCTTTTACATGAAAACTTCTTGCTCTCAGAGGTAGATGCGACCGTTTACTGGTCCTTTGTACATATGCCTGTCTATGCATGAAATGATCCAGTGGTTGACTGATTAACTCACAGTTCCTCTAAGCTGTATATGATAGATCTGGAAAGAATTCAACCAACTGGGCAACCAATGATCATCTTCTGTGCCCTGTATGTAACCACACCATACAACTGGCCTGCAAATAAGACTACTCTGACACTGAATTCTATTCATCACTGGTCTGACAGAAGCCTGGAGACCCTGTTGGTTTCTGAGGAGTTTTTTCACACAGGCTGTGGTGGATGAAATAACTCTCAGTTGCACTCAAATGGATAATGTTTGCTGTTGCTGAGGGTGCACAGTAACAGCTTGGGAGACTGAACATGCTTAACCTTCCTCACAAATGTAAGAACATACTGCCATGTATATTAATTGATATCTTCAAGGTATTAGGGAATGGTTTTCAGCTATGGAACATTTCCTTCATTAGGTCATTTATTCAAGCATATATGAATCTGACCCCCTCTTTGAGGGCTGGAAGTTATATTTGTCACAAGATAGCTATTCAGTGGCAAATCAGTGCTGTCTACAACTACCTGAGGGGAGGTTGCAGTTGGGTGGGTGTAAATCTCTTCTCTCAGGCGGTCAGTACCAGAACAAGAGCCTTAAGCTACGCCAGGGGAAGTTTAGACTGAATGTTAGGAAGAGCTTTTTCACAGTGAGTGATCTCTCAGTGGAATGGTCTGCCCAGGGAGGTGATGATCATAAAGAAATAAACCTCCGTCCCTGGAGAGGTTTAAGAAAAGACTGGATGAGGAACTCAGTGACATGGCTCGGATGGATGGAGTGTGGTGCCCATGGCTCCAGGGTTGTGGGTTTGATCCCTGGGTGGGCGTTCACTTGGGAGTTGAACTAGATGATCCTTGTGGGTCCCTTCCAACTTGGAATATCCTGTGAACCTGTGAACATTAGTGTGCTTAAATCTCAGTGTTATACCTCTGGCATACTTTTGTGTAGAGTGGGGAAAAAGAATAATTTTGAATGCGCTTTATTTCTTTCCCATAGCTCAGGGCTAAGACACTGGTTGAGTAGCTTGCTAGAGATATCTTCTTCTTTCACCCACTCTCTCAAAATGAAGAAAGCTCATTTTGTGGAAAGTTGGACAAAATAAATTTGTGGAATTAGACCTAAAATGTACTTGATTTGTGGGAGAAGAAGAAATTATATTTTTTCTGTTTAAAATCACAATTTAATAATAGCAACATCCTGTGAGAGATTGTCTAGGCAGAAAATATGTTTTGCCATGTGAAATGTTGCAAGTAGTGTTTGATTGTGTGATATTATTCAAGATGGAAGTTGCTTGGATTTAGCGCAATAGTATAGGCTTGTCTGCATTTTTTCTCCGAAAGTTTTGTACTCTAGTGGTCCATCCTTTCCATTACTGTAGTTAAATATGATTTATTTGATAATAAAACTCAAATGTCCTCTGACTATAATGAATCCTTCCATGTTTATTGTGTCATTGGGACAATGATAGGTATGTGATATAACTATAGAAATCACCAGGGTTTATTATTGTTTAACTATACACATTCATTGTATTTGAAGTGTCCTGACCTTACCTAGTACGTTTTGGGAGACTATTTTCATCCTCTGTGAAATGACAGGAAATTTGAGGGTGCTGCCTTATTTACAGCTGGTGTATTGTGATGATATCACTCTCTCATGAGTAATTTGAACCTTGCCTTCATTTATTTGAACAAAGAACAGAAAAATCAGGAATCAGAACTAAGGGTCAGTTCCTCTTGTGTCTGTGGTTTATTCATAATTTGAAAACTACATATTCCTGAGACAGGCAATGATGATAACTCTCATTATAATTATTTCTAAATGCAAATGTCAGGGAGATGTACTAAATGGAATGAGTCCATTATTATTTGTCCTTTTTTCATAAAACACATGGGTTTACATAATATATTTTTAAAACCCATAAGGTTTGTGACAACTGTATACTCGATTTTAGTCATGTTTTAATTAATTGTTCAATTACGTGTTTCTTAGAAATTTAAATTTGCTTCTCATTTTCACCTTTTAATACAGTTTTTTTCTTCCTACTGACAAGGTGCTTTAAACTGATAATACTAGCTCTGAATGGCTAGATGTATTTAATGTTTTTCTCAATTATACACTCCTCCAGAATAAACTATTGGTATACCTATAATACTTTGCATTTTCCAACTGTTCTTATGACTCTTTTGTGTCAGCCTCCTAATATTTAAATTCTGAGTATGAGATGCATGCATTAGCTTCCTAAAAAGGATGTATGGAAGAGGAGAATAGAATAGGACTCACTGAAACCTAATACCTTTTCATTTTAAAAATATAAATGCTATAGCTTCACTTTGCCTTTCTCTGTAAGTTTTCCATGGGAGTCTTCTGCGTACCAAGCAATTACACTAGTTTCTTGAACTAGGAATTATAATTCTCCAGCGTTATCTCTCATCATGAACTCACATCCTTACAAAGAAAACCAGAAATTGAACCTAAAAATAGTTCCCAAAATTCTGTTAGAATCTTAAAATGTCTTAGGGAACTCTGTGGATAAACATATTCCTTAGTGTTTAAGTTACTCAGGTGCTGGTTATTGATTCTGTCAGTTACTCGTCTCTTTCAAGATGTAAGACTCTGGAAGAAAGATGTAATTTGCAGCTGAATACAATTAACAAGAATTGAATATTGATGTTATCAAACATCTACCTGCAGATTGCCTCAGCTAAAGACATCTGGCTCATCTTTGAACAAGAGCTGGCATCATGTTAAAAGTTGACAGTCAAAAAGGATTCATTCTAATGTTTCAGATGCCTTTGGTGTTAGGAGAATTGAGAGCAATGGAGCATGGAGTGAGGGGGAGGGTTGTGTGATTTGGATGAGCCCAAACAGGACCACAGATCAGGCCATGCCAAGGGAAGGCACATAGTTGTGGCAGATGAGAACAGAGAGGAAGTTCCCTCTTTATGTACTATTTTTAACAAGGACCCTGACATCTGAAGTAGAGTTCACATATTTGCTTGTAGAACCCATTTCTTACTGACTGTGGAAAATTAGGAGAGGTCATGCAAATGAAATTGCATTACGAGTAGAGTTTTGTGCTCAGGCTTAGATTCAGCATCCAGAAAGTAATTTGTAGTAACAGCTTCAGGTTTCATTCTGTGACCAGCCAAGACAACAATATGCATCAAAAGCAACAACTGCTGTCACAAATAAGAATACTGCTATTTCTTTATGATCATGCATGATATCTTAATCATGGTTACAACGGTCTAGCTAAAAAGGGAAAAGGGGGTGTCCCTTATGAGTGTTGGAGAGGTTACATGGTGGAGAAGGTTTATAACACAGTGTCAATGGCTTATTACAGCTGCTCACCCTGGGGCCGTGCTGGGACCCTCTCAGCCAGTGGTGCCACAGTGATGTGACGGACCATCCCTGGTGTAGCGGGGAAAGACAACTCCCGTCCCTGGTGCAGCAGGGGAGGCAACCTCCACGCCCGGTGCAGTAAGGGAGGCAACGCCCATGCCCATCATGTGGGGAAGGGGCAGACTAGATCCCCTTCATTCCCCTGTCCTGGCACAGGGTGCGGGGAGGGGCTAGGAAGGCCCTCCAGTGTGCCAGGGCTGAGGGGGGATGGGGTGATGGCCATGGCTTATTTGCATATTCATGATCTTCCGATCTTCACGGAATTTGTCTTTTGTGGCACTGTCGTGGTCCCTAACCCCTGTGAAATTTGAGGGATTACTGTTCTACATTAGCAGCCATATTTTAAAAGCTTGATGTAAATGAGTCTACTCATATATATATACAAATATACCTATATGTACATGGATGGAGTGGAGAGAGAATATAGATCTCTTGGTACTCAGTCCACTGTAGTACTTAGAAAGCCATTCCAGCATCATCATTTGTTATATACTTGTTAGTTCCCGGAAAAAATAATTATGTAAGCACCCTACAAATCTACTTATTCCTTTTAAGTGTCTTAGTCTGTTTTATTAATGGTTTATCATTTTTAGAGGAAAAATGTGGGAAAAAGATCTATTTTCCTACTCTGAGGAGTGGCTGTTTTGTAAACACTTGTGCACAATGGGTTACACTAGGAAGTTTTACCATGTACCTGTTGATGGCCTATATTTTCTTATACAATTGCAAGCACTTAAAAAGAACTATTTGCCATCCTAAAAGTAGGCTCATTTTATTTCAGTTGACATACTGACTGAAGCGTGGTGTCACTCTATTCCAGTCCTCGATCAATCTGTTCTAGTGCTTAGTCAAATCTGGTAGTATGAAGTAACGCAATTAAATTTATTAATTCAAGGTTTGCATTCCAGTGTTGGATTAATAGAACAATGTTAATTTTTAAGTTTCTCAGTATTATGAGAGTTAATACTGTAACATTTTTTTAATGTTTAAAATATTTTATTTCCTCCAGTTCTGAAAATTTAAATTATAATTGGCAAACTATGTCATATTTGATAAGCCTGCATTATTGTATGTTGATTCTAAGTAGCAACTTATGGCTAAGTTGTTCCATGATTCCTTTTGGCAGCTAAGCTCTTAGAGAGCTTTTGCAAAGTCAGTACGGTGCATTGTAGTTTGAAAACCTTGTCAACCACTGTGTAAAAAAATGTCATCTTGACCTGACAATTTTTAAGCTAATAATAGCATCAGAGAGCTGAAATTTTGATTCATTCCCCAAACTGTTAACAGCGTACTTTGGAGCTGATCACCCTACATTATCCTAATTGTAAAGAAAGAATTTCAAACAGATAGAAAAGTTACCACTGAATGCCAACAAGGTGTTGCTTCCCAGTGGCTTGGATTATATAGTAAGGTGGAGCCTGAGATTAGAATTTAAAATAAATTTCATTCTATATTTAATAATCAGTCAACAGTTTAAATCAACTGATTTGGAGAGTTCAGAATTAGGTTGTTATCATAGATCTATTGATAGAAAATGCATTCGGATTTAATCATGCTCCCTTTATGTGTCTGCATTTACGCTTGTTTAGGTTGTTGTCTCAAATGCTGGTGCTTGATACAAGTTCTTCAAATCACCTGGATGAATAACTTTGGTGCACATACAATTGTACCTAAAATGCACACTGAAAAAAAGCTGTTTAGATCCAAGTATGTGTGTGTTGATTAAAGACACGTTGGGTATACACAGTGTCATTGATGAAAGAACTGAGTGTTCCATGGAGATGCAGTAGAATGCATTCTGGTGTCAGCTTGATGGCAGTATGAAACACAGTAGTTTTTCATTTTTTATACACTAAAAATAAATTTTTTTAGTGGACTGTTCCCCTGTGCTGGCACAGATTTTAGGGCCAAAGCTCATGTAAGACATTTTAAGAAAGAATACAATTGTTAGTGGATAATTTCTGGGGCTAATATTAAAAATTGTTTTACTGCAGCAACTTCAAAGGAAACTAAATACAGATTTTTTTTATTTGCATTTATTTTGGAAAAAAAATATGTCCTGTGATGGAAATTCTTAGACTGAATCTTCTGCCATGGAAATCCCTTCTTTCACTTCCAAATGAGAGGATCTGAACTCTGAGTTACAGGAGAGACCCCAAAACAAGATCTGGGAGTTAAAACATCACAGCTAAAGAAGACAGTATACAGTTTTCAGTATTTGTGTTCTCTCTGCAGTTCCAATGGATACTGTTTACTGATGTACTTGCATCACTCCCAAACATCCAGAAGTTATTGCTTTCTATACTATTTATGGATGAATTTCATTTCAATAATGAATTTCATTTCTATAATCTTATCCATCTCTTTACCAGACCTAAGTTAGGAACAAGTTAGAAATATCTGAGGGTATTTCTAAATCAAATTTCCATGGATAAATGTATTACAGCCCTAGTTACTGTGTGTATTGTGAAAATTCCATGTTCATTGTCTTTTCAATAGGGTGAGAATTTTTTCTAGTGCCCAGCATAAATGTTTAACAAACAAATACAATTCCTATAACTATCAAGCTGTAATTTAATTGGCAGAAACAGGAAAAAAAATAATTTTATATGCAGTGTTTTATTTTAATGTCAAGAGTTATATACAGTTTATCAATCGTACCAAAAGAAAACATGGATTCATAGTTACTAAGTTTGTGATAGAACTTGATTTAAAAAGATTACAGAATTGTATGATGCTTTGACAGAGGATGTGATTTTAAAGAACAATAGCCTTTTTCCCTTATGAGAATGTCAGCTACAATGTTTTGAAGTTGTCAGAATTTTTTGAAGTACAGCATAATGTATTTGTGGCCTTGCTCTTTTGCTCATAATTTTCCAGCACCTTGCTATAAAAATACCACCTTGCTATAAAAATACCATACCCTCTATGTGTTCGCCGAGGGTATTTTCAAGATCCTTCTGTGATGAGATGTGAAGAAATCAATAACCTTTTCTGTGCCATTTTCTCAAGCTTAATTCATTCTTTTGCAGTAGGTTTACTGATTATGCCAAGCCTTCTAATAACAAGTGTTACTTTAAAAAAATAAACCTCTATTGCTATTTCAATAAAATATCATAGCCCTTTAAATTTTTAATAATTTACATCTTAAATAATGCTGATATGGTATAAAATAGCTCACTAAACTTTACATATTCTGAAGGAGAATTAAGTCTACTACTGTTTGAGTCTGTGATGCTATCTTTTTTCCTTGACTTCTTATTTTTATCCAATATTAAATAGCCCTTCATGAATCCTGGGTGTTTGCCCCAGTGCTGTTAAATGCAATTTAACAAGCAATTCTTTTTACTTTCTCTCTTAAGTAGGTTTTTTAGTTTTGTAAATTATTATTTTGAGACATTGTGTTCTTGTAATAAACTGAGACCTTTTAATCCCCAAGGACATTGAAATTAATGTCGTCATTGTTGTTCATCTCTTTCATATTATATAATTACTGCTTGAACGAGCTACTCTGTATTACTTAGGACTTAACAGGGAATAATCCCTCATCTTGTGTGCTCTGGAATTAGCTGTTTCAAGAGCATTTGTTTAAGAAATCACTCCTTTAAGCCTTGTTCCATATAGCAGAACATGAGATATACTTACAATGTATCTGCAATATGCTAAGAAGTACGTATTCTTATAAGTACACATTGTGAGACATTAAAATGCCACTTATTTGATTTTATTTAGCGAAGTGCTGTACCTGTGTCACTGTATTTGATTTTATTTAGAGAGATGATGTCCTGTGTCACTGTATACTAATGACACGTAATTTGCAGTGATGTATCTGACATAATAGGAAAGATACAAAACCCACCGTAGGCAGCTGAGGCAAAACAGCCAAACACCGAGTTTCACTTGTAAAATACCATACTGGAAGAACATAAAATGTCTTATTTTTGTGAAAGGTCATTTCCCCCTCCCTATAACCATTGTGTCAGTAAAGCATTCCTGACCCTGGGACTAGCTCAGTTGGTTGGAGAATGGTGTTAATAGCACCCAGGTCATGGGTTCGGACGCTCTATGGGCCATTCACGTAAGACTTGGACTCGATGATCCTTGTAGTTCCTTTCCACCGCATATTCTCTGAAACCCGTGAAATTTCCTTTCGCTGCGAGCACAGCCCGGCCGCGCGTCGTGCCTGCCCGGATCAGCACCATGGACAGCGCCGGGGCCGTCCCGGAATATTGGGAGAGGAACAGAGGCCGGAGGGAGCAGCTCGGGAAGGACTGACCCTGCTCAGTCTGTGCATCTACTGAGGAAAAGAATGGAGAGCGACTGGTGTCTGCGTTCTGGTGCACATGTACGATGTATACACGAGTGGAGCGATATCGTGTGGCCTGGCGGCTTCAGTCGCGATGTATGAGTGATGCTGGGTGGGGACATCTAGGCTGGGAGAGGCCAAAGGAATGATACGTGTGAGAGCCGAATGGGAACGCTAGACAGAGCCAGGATAGAGGAAGAGGTTGTGATACTACACTGCTTCCTATTCCTGTCAGAAATAGATGCCAACTGTGTAAAATTCATTTGCACCCCTTATGCATTGGCATAAGCTTAGTAAACTATGACAGTGAATAGATTTGCTCTTGTAATATTCTCTCAGGCATTCCCCATCTTAGAGACAGTAGGAAGTTCCAAAAAAATCAGAACTATTGGCTGTTTATGTGGTGTGAGACATGCAGCTGCTCCCATCCTTGCAATGCATATATGTAGTTTTTCTGACTACACTTTTGGGTTCTCTTCTTCATTGCAAGCAATGTGATCTCCAAGCTCCAGTTAGAGCCAATGTTGTTACGTATTCAACTTTCTTCCTGATTGCTGTCCTTTTCGGTTTAAATATCAGTGTTTCTGGAGCATGTGACTGACAACAGCCTATTCACTTTCAATAACCAGATACTCTCATTCTAATTTCTGGGTTGCAAGTAAGACAAGAAGATTAAAATTTTAGCTTCTGTGAAGTTAACACTACACATTAGTATTGATCTCAGGAGATCCAAATTTTCACTGTAAGTACTGACCTAAGAAAAGTATGTATTTATAAAGAGTAGAAGAAAGTAAAGACGATAATTATGTTTGTTGTATATTCATGTTTAAATATACATTATATATGCAGTAAACAGAAAATTAGTACGTATATTCTTAGTTTATACCACAAAAATACTGCCATTTTCAAACGAGCTTCTACAACAGTAGAAGTCGAATCTGTCAGATGCCTATGTCTGCTGATAATCAATTAAATTTCCAGAATGAGATTAAGCATCACTATAGACTTTTTCTCTAACTACCTTTCCCACGGGATCGCAACACGGAACAGCTGTGCAGCATTCTCCTGGCCAAAACTCTGGAAGTGGCGGGGGGATTCCCCAGCATTGTTTCATGCAGCACAGAGAACTCGTTTCCACACCTGCGAGGTCTCAAAGTGGTGACTTCTCCATGCAAAGGTCTTTGAGAACTAGAGGAGAGAAGTTGTGCATGGGGAAATTAAGGCACGGATGGGGAAGTAACTTTTGTATGGTGCGTGGGCTGAAAGGGTTAAATGTTCGTCATTAAAAATTGACATTTCCTTCTTGGAGGAAAGGGAGCTGCCGCGGGCCCAGGGAGAGCGGGGGGCGTTTCCAACCCCAGCCGAGGAAGGGCTGGGACTCATCCAGCGCCGGGGAACGCCGAGAGCCGGGTGGCGGAACGGCAAGGGACGGGGTGGGGGGGCGTGTTTCCCGGAGAGGCAGTAAAACCAAAAATCCCTAAACTCGGGTAAGAGGGAGAAGACACAGCTCTGTCTAAAGAGGGGGGAAAAAAGCAATAAAATAACAGGTAAATACCCCCTCCCGCCCCCCGCGTCACTCCGCCACTCGCGG
>WEKX01007147.1:10747-20955 GCA_013390025.1 Pitta sordida
CCGTATCCCGCTCTATCCTACCGCATCCCGCCGCGGGCCCCGACTCCCTCGGACTGTCCCGACCCCGCAGCCCGGCCTGTCCCCTGGAGCAGGGCGCGAGTGTCCCCCCGCCGCCACCTGCGCCAGGTGCCGTCCCGCGTCCCATCGGCGCCGTGAGGGACCGGGCAGGCTCCGAAGTACATCAAGGACAGCCAGCGCTCCCTCACCGCCCCCCCCGCCTGGGTTTCGCCGTGGGTAAAAACAGCCTGGAAATGGCTTTTGGCTGTCGGATTCCACGGGCCATGTCGCGTCCCCGCCGCCGCCCCTGGGGTGCGGAGCCGAAACTTGTCGGGGCCGCGGTGCCCGGCGCGGCGGCTCCGGGAGCGCTGCCGGATCCCCGAGCGCCTCTGAATGTCAAAGGGCCGGCGGGAGGAGAAACAGTAATCGCGTGTGTGCCCCGGGGCACTGGGGCTGCGGAGGAGGTTAATCTGCCAGCAGGTAGACCTTTGGCTGGTATTTAAAAGGCGACGATTACATGGGGAATTAGTGGCCTGCTGTAACTCACGCAACTTTTGGGGTGGTCTTAAAAGAACAGTCTTTTTTGTTTGCGAGGTTGAGGCCGCTTCTGTAGCTCAGTAGTTCACTTGGCAGGGAATGCTATCAGGTACTGAGTTCATAAAAAAATTAATGACAAACTGATATTGCAGAAGAAATGTGCTGGTGTGATTTCTTAAGTGTATTTCCACCCCAGGGATGCTTTCATAAGCCTAGTGGTGCTGTGAGATCAACGAGAGAATTTGAGGAGTATGAAGGGCAGATGTGAGCCTGAGTCATCAATCTTTTCCCTTCCAGTAGGTGTCATTGCAGATGGATTTTAAATTCTGATTTCCTTTGCTCTTGCTGTTGGAGTGAGAGCTAGCAGTAGATAGTTTTGTAGGTCTTTTGTAGGTTTTACAGCACAGAAATTGTTTTTGTGGTGCTGAGTGCTCCTAAGCATATCTTCTGTATGTGTTACTCACATGAGTAACAGGTATTGCCTGCAGAGAGCGGAGTAGATGCTGTGTCTTATTTAAGCTTTAAACGCACTAGACAACTTGGTTGTAATGGCCACATTTCCTCTTTGTTTAAATCTTGTTCTTGAAGATATTTAAGTAGTTTTGAAGTGTGGCTGTGAATGTTCCTTAGGAGAGTGTCACTTCTGTAGTGTATTTCTCATGGCTTCTAAATATGTGAAGAAAAAGGTAGGCAGACAACATACCATTATAGTCCGTTGTACCAGGTGTGTTGAATCACTGCTGTTTGCATCATTTAATGCTTCAACATTCTCACTTCAATCCAGGAAAAACTGTTTTCTTAAGAACTGCCAGCCATCTATGGTGTCAGGTGCTGTGGGAAATCCAGATCCACTATTTCCTATTGTGTGAAGGATGCGGCAGATCATTATTTGTTCTAAGGTCCTCCTAGTGTGATACTGTATTACACATGTAGTACTATGGTTGGAGCTACAACTGTGGAGTTGTTTGTTTTCAAGTGGTAACAGTTTCTTGCTCAGTTTCTCTCAGTTTTGGTACAGTGTGCTACATTTGGCCAAAATGGGACAGAACTCGTATTTAGAATAGTACTAAAACAAACAAAAAATCCACTGCAAGTCAGCTAACCAGCGAGAAATATTCTATCTGGTTTGTGCGGGGATGTACTTTGATTTGTATGGTACCATAACCAGCATACTGGAGTTTCTCCTGCTCTGAATTGTACTGATGTTGAGAGAATGTAATTCCAAGTATGTTAAAGTTTTACAGGTTTATGCAGTTAGAATTTTGCATGCATAAGTGCAAAGAAATACTGGTATGCTTAAAGAAGAATACTTGATTTAAAAGCAGTGGATTTCTAACAGTGAGGTTAGAACTTGCCGTGATTAGTCTTTCACTTGCTGCTTTTTCTAAAAGCAATATGCATGTCATCTCACACTTTTCATGACTAACCTTGGGTACCTACACATGTTAGTTCCCAAAATTAGTCGTAGTAGGAAGGTCAAGTATTAAAAAAAAAGAAATTGAAGTACCAAAAAGCAGATGCAAAACTGGGATTATATAATACAGTAATCAGTGTTACTAAATTTTCTCTCTGAAGATAACAAACTCAACTGTTGATGGCAAGAAAATTTGTAAGTTTTGTGTTTTAATAGGCTCAGCAGGTGCTGTCTGAACACTGGAACATTTATGTTTTTTTAGTCAAAGCAATGGGAGGATTGAGTGTCTTTACAAGTATGGAATCTCTTTGTGAAAGCAATTCTGGTGTCCAAAAATCATATGTATTAAAGGATTGAGCTTTTATGAGCTCAGTTCCATGGCTACAAGGACTAAGCAGTAAATATTGCATGCTACATAGGGATATTACTACAGAAAACCCCTGCTCATCCGCCATCCACGTATCTGCGGCTTCAGTACTGTGGTGTTCATTTTTCAGAGAAAAGTGGTGCCGCGCACATGCGCAGAAAATGCCGTGAAGCTAGACAGTTCATGAGTATGTAAATGAGCTTATGAATATGTAAATAAGCCTGACTGGGAGCCACCAGGGGTGGGATGGGGAGTGGGGAGGGAGCCGGGAGCCACGTGCCACATGGCCTGTCCCATCCAGGATGTGTTTAATGTAAACGTGTGTGTTTGCGCGGCTGGAATTGTTCTCCACTGGGCTGCAGGAGGGGGTTGCCATTGTGTGTGTCTCTGCATGAGAGCGGGAGCGGGATGCATCTTCCCCCCATCCCCACAGATCCCCCCATGGCACCCTTTGTTGCCAGGACAGTGAAGGGAAGGGTGCCTCCTGCCTCCCGCACCCACAGGGCAGCGCCCTTGCTCCCTCCATGATGCCCTGGGGGCTGAGACCGTGGGGTCCTCCTGCACTGGCAGCGCTGCTTGCCTCTGTGTCCAATGCCAGCCTGCAAGAGTGACTCAGGTTCGCCAGCTGAAAAACCTTAAAAAAAAGAAAGAAAAAAATCCACCTCTTTACAGTCAGCGAGGTACAAGTGTATGTGAGTGTGCCCTGCAGGACAAACGCTCTCCTGAGCAGTGGCGGCTGCCGGGGATGGGGTGAGCCGAGCTTAGGGCCCGCCCTGGGCAAGGACCAGCAGCAAAAGCCCAGGGTACTTCACCCTTGGCTCCTGCTCAAGCTGCACTTTGTTTGGCTCGGGCTTTGCCCCAGCTCTGGGGAAAGTGGGGGCTTGGCCTTCCCTGGGCACTATGAGGGAGTCAATCGTCCATGGCCCCTTGGGACAGGACATTCCCGTGAACTCTTGTTCCATCCCCAGGGACTGTGGGCGGGTGAGCTGCCCTCGCTCCCTGGGTGCACTGGTGCCTCCCTGCGGGGAGTGGTGGGCCGGGCCCCCGAGAGGTGCAGGGGGAGAGCGCCTGGGGGGCTGTGGGATGGGCCAGGGGTGCTGGTGGTGCTGGGGCAATTTCTTGCAGCACGTTCCCTGAAATGGTGTCCAGGGGCAGCGGCCCCAGCTCTGGCCAAGCTCCATGGGGCTGGGCCCACTGTGCCTCACCTGCTACGCAGCTGGAGCACTGGCTCTGGTGTCTTGGGGGCGGCCAAGCCGGTGGCTCAAGTTCTTGTTATTCCCAGTCCCAAGCCCAGTGGGAGGTCTGTGCCTGGAACACAACTTTACAGGCTCATCTTCCCCTGTGTGGCCGGGAACCGGCAGCCGTGGAAGGGGGCTGAGCGCTGTGGGTGTGTGGAGTGGGAAAACTCTGGGATGACCTTGGGAAGTTGATTCCTTGTACACGCCAAGGCCTGGAAAAAAAGAAAAAAAATTAAAAAAAAAAAAGAGAAAAATGTCTGTTTAATAGTTGCAGCATCCTGTCCCAGTCCTGTCCTGTCCCATTCCATCCGTCCCACGGTGGTGAGAGGAGGGCTCTGGGAGCCGGGTGGCCTTGCTGTGGTGGTGGGGCCGGGTGTGGGACAATGGGTGGGGCTTAATTGCATATTCGTGTGTCTGCTGTCATCGTGAATCACGGCCTTCGTGTGCTGGTTCCAAATCCGTGGCCCCGCGATACCCAGGGGCTCACTGTAGTACTCTTCATTATGAGAACTTTTATGTCATTGACATGCTTTGGATGATGTAATTGTAAACATCAGTCAGGAAGAGAGGACTGCAATTCTTAAGTCAAAGACCATATATTTATCTTTAGTAATAGAAAACAGTATTAGAGTAATGGACTGCTATAGGATATTTGGCATTGGATAAATTCGTTCTAACACTGGCAGTTAGTTTGTATTCTGCTGTGAAGTTTCACCTTCTTTTATTAAGCCAAACCCTGTAAACCTGCTGTAAGTTTTTTTATATGAGTAGATGTTTTAACATAGTTTATTTTCAGTATAATTGCCTAATCTTAATTTTAATCACAGTGTTCACACCTCAAACCCCTCAGCCTCAGTTTATGTAGTGAAAGCAAGAGAGCTCTCTTTCAGTGTTTCGTCTCTCAGTTGTATCGAGCTCTTTTGGAAGGGAAGAGGTTAATTAGGATCACTTAGAACTTCTTTTATTAGTCTGGATTTATTTTAATTGCCCAATCTCAGCTAAAATCCTTCTTTAAAAGGGCATCTCTTGCTTTCTGGTGATCTTTTTTGATTGTTTGTTTGTTTTTTATGCTTTGTTTTTTATCCCTTCTGAGAATTACTTTCCAGAAATCAACTTGTCCTGGAGGATAGAGTATTGTGTTTGCAATCTTATTTGTCTCCCATTTCTTACACGTGTGCATATTTTTGTACTTGAGGTCCAGGATTTATGCAAACAGTTGTGGAACCTGTCACTTAGATGCAGAAATGAGTTTCTTGCATTTTCAGGCGAAGAGAAGGAAAAAGGTTTTGTACATGAAATCTCAGATGACTTGTTTTGATAGTGCTTTCTGTTGCCAGCAGCATAACTTGGACGTCACCTGTGTTTGCAGAAGATCCCTGTCCAACCTTGGCTGTGTATGTGCAGGAGATATAAATTTTGAATGAACATGTGAATTATTCTTGCACAGCTATGGATTTAAACTGTGTAGTCTTCAGGTTTTCATGAATCACCAAACTAGCTTGTGTGATATAGAATGGTGTGTTTCCTGGTAGATGGGGAAGAAAGTGTGTCTCAGTGTGTTCAGGTTAGGTCTTGCCTTTGTTATCCCCACAGTTTTATAGGTTTAGAAGATCATAGATTGTTTAGTGTAGGCTGTCCTTCCTGTGTCAGAGAGACCTTAGCGGGATCATATTTAATCCTGATCTGCATAAGGATTTCAGAAGATGCCTCATCAGAGTATTACCTTCTCATACTGGAAATTGATTCTCATGTTGAGATTCCTTATTTGTCTGGGCTAGCTAAAGCATGTTTATATATATATTTTATTTTTTTTTTGCTGTAAAATGAGAAAATTGTAAACCCGCAACTCATCCACCTTCTGAAATGGCTGTCAAGTGGGAAAAGCCTTTGATGTCATCAGGACTGTTCTCTATGTTGACATGCTCCAAGGAGATTTTTAGAATTACTTTTCCTTTGGATGCATTTTTTTCTTTACTTTTCTTTTTCCGCCCAATCCCCCCCTTAATGCTAGCCCTGTGATCACCTCTTTTGTGAGTTTTGAAGCATTGGAATTTTACTGGGAATTAACTTTTCGTCTGACATTGATGATACTGTTGAAAAGTAAAAGGAAAACCTAAGGTTAAACTAATGGATCTTTCTGGGCTCTTTAGCAGACTTGAAAAAAGTACATATTTTGTTTTCCATGACATCTGTTCTTGGGCTCAAACTTAGCACTTGTTTGTAATTCTCCTTTTGTACCATTATCTTTATGCTGACACAAAACAACCATACAACTGTGCTGGTCACAGAAAGAAGAGGAAATAATTTTCTCTGTCAGAAGCGGACAAATGAGGAAGAGTTGTTATCTCTGTCCTACTTTTTTAATGTCCATAATGTGACTTAATGGGCAAATAATAGTGCTGTTGTATATTCTTCTTAGGACTTTATCATAGTAAAGTGTGACTACTTGAGTAAGATGTTTGTGGTACATTTTGGTTTTGTTGCTAAACGTAGTGGCTGACACATTTTATGCTAGTAAAAACACTTGAATCTCTGCTGATAATGGCATCTTAATCTCTGCTGTTGAGCAGCCATAGGCTATGTTTAATAAGTTCATTTTTCTTCTTGGCTGAAAGCTGTATATTTTTCCTTTTTTCAGACTAAGCTGGGGGAAAGAAATCATGCATCATCTGCCTTAGGACTTATGCAGAGTCCTATTTTTAGGGAAAACATCACTTACAGAATTATTCAGAAAACACTTGAATTCATTGCTATTAGGAGTTCCAGTACCAGAAACTAACAGGTATCCTGCAACAAAGTGGAGAAAGAAATTGTTCTACTTGCAGTTGGTTAAAATGTAGTTCTTTTTCCCCTTTGTGCCCCTCTATATCCAAGGCTGTAGTAAGGTAAATTCCATGTTTAGAGGGAGCAGAGGTACATGCAAGGGTGGTGGAAAGGATGACAAAACGTTTGTCTGTATTTTCTGAGAGACAGGGTTTGGCTGTTTCCAGACAAATAGTTTACTTCTCTAAATATTTTCTTAAGAGAGTTTTTCTTATTTTTTCTTGCTGTGAACTCTGTAGGAATCATGTTGAACTTTGTTTCCCAGGGAGCAAAAAAGAAGCAGCCAAACCTGTGGGCACTGAACTGTGGTCTTTCTGGGCACTTTATTTAAGACTGTCTATCTGTTAATACCTATCTATTAATGACTATCTCTTTATGTTTCAAAGTTCAGCTCAACCTACAAGATACTGTCTTGCCTGAGATTCTATAATCTTACTCCTGTATTCCAGGGCAAAGTAAGCTTGTTCTTTTTAGAGTCAACATTTCCAAGGTTCCAGTGAAAATCAAAATCACTCAGATCATCTCTGCTCCCTGGTGTTAGTGCTGTCCACCAACTCCGATTTGTCTGCTTACATCTAAGAAATTGTTGGACTCTGTCAGCTGCTTTCCAAGACTGCTCCTAGATAATGCTCTCAGGGAGGCAGGTTCAGGCTTCCTCTGTGTGGTTGTCAGCTTTGGTTTGCAAAAGGAAATGCTGGCAGTGCAGTGATTAGTCACTAGTTTTGAATGGCAACAGATCTTTTGCTCACCCTCTCTTTTTGTTACCTATGCATTATTATGACTTTGGATGACTAGATGTTTAACTGTTTTAGTACAATTATACCCCCTCATTTGCGAGGAACGGGTCATGCCAGGGCTCTTCCAAAACGTCAAATTTGCAAACACGTGCAGGTCATTAATATACATGCAGGCCATGTCCATTGCTTCCCCCCCGCCATTCCAGCACTGCGGACACTTTTCTGCTCCTCCCCACGGGTTCTCGGCACAGGGAAGCAAGGGGAAGCGTTTCTGAGCCCTCTCTGACTCGGGAGACCCCTCGATAATCCCTGGGCTTCTCTTCAGCAATGCTGCCACTTCTGTACGCAGGGCCGGGCTGCTGTGACCAGGTGTGCTCACAGCCCAAACCCCACACTGCTCCTCCACACACCCCTGGCCCTGGTGCTCATGCTTGCCGTGTCCAAGCCTCACGCGGCGCGAGCGGGCTGCAGCTACAGCAGAGGAGTGAGCATGTTCCACTGGCCGCCACAAGCAGTCCAGCCTCACTTTCCTGGGGCATTTCCCTTCCCCGCCTGTAGCCATGGAAACAGTAACATGTGCCCAGGGGGTCGGCGGAGCAGAGGCACTGTGCATGCGTTGGCAACGTGTTGCCGTCTTCGTGGAGAAATAACCGCACAAAGAAGTGAACCTGCGCTACTAGAACTGTGAAGTAATGAGAGTTTAATGTCCTAAGGATAAATCAAGTTACTCTCACTTTGTCATCTCCAGATTATGAGGGCATACAGTTTATTTCTCTCCATTACAGAAGTGATGACTTAATAGGACCTAAATTATGTCATAATTAAACTAAGCAGTCCTCCTGTGAGCTTCTAGCTTAAGCATCCTCTGTCTTTCTGTCAGTCAAAATGGCATTTCTAACGGCAGAAGCAATTGCTAGGACAAGGGGCGAGATAATTCCCCTACTGATCATTTTATGCCATGCTTCACAAGGACAAAGTCCCGTTAAAGTTCTGTCCAGCTTTTCATGTTGGTTGATCTCAAATTGTCAAATATATAAGAGTCTGAAGGGAGATTTGTGTTCATATCTTTAACAGTTCTGAGTGAGAGAGGAAGGAATGATCTGCCTTTTCCTTGAAGAAAACCAAGTTTTTTTTGGTAGTTCTAGAGCTGTTCTGCAGCAGGTTATAGCAGACTGGAAGATGTTTTTTGAGGGATTTATTACTGAATCTTCATTGCAATTTTTTTTTACCAAGAGCTTTGTGCATTGTCTTTTAAAAAAATATTTGGATTTGGTTTGATAAAATATTTTAGGAATACAGAATAAAATATTTCCTTGACTCAGTTTGAAGTGGGATTAGAATGAGCCTGTTTAATACACCTGCATACCGTTAAAAACTTTATTTCTCCCAATTAAAGCTACAGGAGTAGAAATATCAAAAATACCCAACCAGAACTGAATGTCTAAAACATACTAGAAGTTGATTAAAGTAGATCAACTCAGCAAGGAGCTGCAGGCTTAGGAGTTTGCCTTCATGCCTTGTGCTTTTCATAGCCAGCAGTCACATCACCTGCTGATCTGATTCTGTCAGTACTCACAGGCAGGGTCAGGTCAGGTCAATACTTAAATGGGAAAACATCTCGATGCTGTAGCAAATGCTTTTCCTGATTTGGGAGTTGGTACTTTTTCTCACAACTGAGGCTCTAGGACAACATCTGAGAAGAACAGGAAACGTAACAATATATTTGATTTTTAAAAATTTTGAAGTATTTCTGCAGAGATTTTGAGGGTTGCCCGAATCTTTTAGCTTTTCCAAATTACGGTCAAAGCAGTTATGTTTCTGTTTAGTTATGTTTTCGAAGTTTTAATTTTTTAGTCATCCTCTTGATACAGAGAGGAAAGTAGATCATGCTGATTTTTAACAGCATTATGAGGTTAACTTATTGTGTTTACAATGTTATTATGATATTGATAAGCAGTAATTTAGCATGTTTCAGTAATTCTTTTGAACAGTTTGTCTGGAATCAAATGTTTGGGGTTTTTACTGCAAAATCTAAAGTTTTGTTTAAGACATAAATTAGACTTCAGGTTTAGAAGGTAATTATTAAGAGTTGATTTTTTTTCCCCTCTGTAATTGTTTAAGATTGAAAACTGTAGTGTACATGTTCTGTATGACATATAAAAAATCAGTTTAGATTTTACTGTAACTAAGACAAGCAATGTAGGCTTTTTAAAAGAGATACGTGCTTGTCACAGAACTTAAAATAAATGTAAAAAAATGTTTCTAGTTTTATGTCTTCTACATTCTGGGGATTTTAAAGTTTAAGCTGACATTGATATTAAGCTAAAAAAATGTGGAGAATTTAATTTTACTTTATAAAATATCTCAAAGGGTTTTTTTGCTCCAAGATGTAGTTTACCCAGTTTTCAAAATATTATTGTTCCACTTAGAGTTGGTTTGTGTTTTAGGACAGTAGTTTTATGTAGCCTCAAGGACTTTAAATGAAAAATAATTTATTACTCATAGAAGTGGCAAAGTTGTCTAATCTGGACTGATAAAGATTAGTCATACGCTTACATTAAAATTCCAGTTTGTTAAGATAGAATCAAATTATTATGCTGTTATAGTATTATCGAGGAAATTTATTTACATAATATTTATTCACAATATATGTATTGGGTCTGTCTGAGCCCATTGCAGCCCTCACAACGCTGTGCTTTAGAAGGCTGTTATAACACACAAGTGTTTTGACTACAGCCAGGCACACATCGGGTCTATAAGGTTCCTTCTCTAATGTGGTGGTTTGACCCTGGCTGGATGCCAGAGACTCACCAGCAGCCACTCTCTCACTTCATCCCTTCCCCCCACCCCAGTACTAACAGGGGAGAGAGGAAAAGAAAAAAAAAACCCTGAAGGGTTTTGCTACAGCAGGAATGAAGACTATTAAAAATCTTTTAATGTCACAGGCAAAACAAACTCCAATGTGGGGATGTAAAGAATTTATTTCTAACAAGATATGAGCTTAAAGTGAGAAGTATCATCTTTAAGGCAACCTTCCCTCCCACCCCTCCCTCTCTTACAACGGATACCACATTCCCCTTTTCCTCCAGGAGGCA
>WEKX01007147.1:21926-55144 GCA_013390025.1 Pitta sordida
ACCAAGAGGATATTCCATACCACATGATGTCAGCTCAGATATAAAACTGAGGAAGGGAACAGGAAGGGGGGCCATCCATTTTTTTGAATGGCTACCTTCTAAAGATCGTTACTTGTGTAGGAGCCCTGCTTCCCGAATGTGAACGGACACTGCTGATGGGAAGTAGAGATTAGTTATTTTGCTTTGGTTTTGTTCTTTACTTCACTGTGCTTTTTTTGCTTGTATTAAACTGCCTTATCCCAATCCACACTTCATATACCGTGATCCCCCGCGTATTCGCGGCTCACATATACGTGTATTCAATTCATTGCGGTTGGATTTTCAGTGAGTTGTGAGACCGCACACGTGTGCAGAATGTCCCGGACCCTGGATTTTGTGGCCGGGAGCACCAAAGGGCGCTTCCTCCACTTTAATGTGGTGCTACAGTGTGAGCCACACTCCCAGGACCGCCCCTCCAGATGTTATTAGTGGAGGGTGTGTGGCTACAGGCAGGGAGTAGTTGAATATTCATGGGTTCAGTATCTTCATGGATTTCATAAGTCTCAGGGCCTGCCCAGACCTGACCCCCAGCGAATTCCGGGGGATCATATTATTTGGGACTGAGTGACCATTTGTGCCCTTGGCACTCAGCCTGGGGAAATCTGTTACATTGATTTGGAATAATCTTTTGATTTTGGTATGTTCACATGGTGGTCAAAATGACTGAGCACTTGGAATATCTTGGAAATAAAAGTTAAGTTATAATTTTCCTTGAACTTCAGTGTCGGAAAGTGGAAGTTCCTGCAACTGTCTTAAACATTCAGCTGAATTATTAACTTGGATCCTGTTGAATGTTCTCCTCATACACATGTAGTCAAGATTTTCTGCCCAGTCAGATTCTGGTCTGTCAACTGTAGCATGAATTTCCCCTGGTGCAAGAATGAAGCACCTTACAGAATGTCATAGATAGGCACAGATTGCTCTGATTACTCCAGTGGCTACAAAAGACTTCGATTTCTACAAGAAATAACCAGTATCATTATTTGTATTGCTGTTGTAGCTATTATAATAGTAATAGACTTTGAAAGTACAGTGCTTGATTTGCACAATAAAGGTCAGAATCAGCCAAAATTGCCTTAACTTTTGGTAGCAAAAGATATGATTGAATTTTTAAGCCAGGCTTATGATCCTAATCAATTTTATATTGGAGAATATGGAAACCATCTGATAATACCAGTACTATGCTTCATTTAAAGTAGGATGTCTCTGTGAGACCACTGCTGTTTGAAAAGCAGGTTTTTTTTGTTAGCTGCTAGAGGATATATATATTATTAAATCTCTAGAGATATATCATATCTCTTCTTCAGAATAACTGTCCTCAGCCTAGTTAAAAAAGGCTTTCTTTTAAATGGGAATCGTTATTCCTGTTGAGAGGTTTCCTGGTAGTCTCCTTTTCTTTTGAATAGGATCTGTAAGATGGTACCTGATTCCTATTCTTTTAGGAAAGCACTGGGTATTCAGAAGATACAGTGAACAATCCTTCCAACATAGGTCCTTCATAGCTTTCTCATTTTGTTTCAGTGCTTGATCTTCCAGGCTTTTTTCAGCATGTTCCTTTATAGTACCTATTGCTTTGGACTGCAGATAGGATGGATCAAGACCAGTATCAGTATGACTGGGTTCGTCTGATTATTTTAAAACCGTATGTCTTCTCATTTTAGCAAAAAAACCCCAAACAACAAAACACCCAACCCAAAAAAACAGCCCAAACCTTTCTTCCTAGCCGCAATGTCCAGCTTGTAACTGCTCAAATATTCATAGGATCATCTTTGATAAGTATTTTTGGAGGTTCCTTTTTTGGAAGTCTTTGTGTTGTTTGTCTGTGGAGTAGCACTGTTTTGCATCAGAATGATGTTCCTATGCTGAAAAACAGTGAATTTTTACAACAAGAGCAATAATTCCTCTTGAACTGAAATGTCTCTTTCTGAGCCAAGGTAAGTATGTTTGTTCGCAGAATTTTTTTTTTTTATTTTATACCATCCAAATATAAACAGAATTACTAGGTTTTAAAATAGACTTGTGAAAATAAAAGGATGTTAAACATAAGCTTTAGATTAGTTGCAAGAGATATTTCTGTGTTTGACTCAGCTAACAGACTGCTGAGCAGAATCACAGAATCACAGAATCAGTAAGGTTGGAAAAGACCATAGAGGTCATCAAGTCCAACCTATCACCTATTACCTAACCTAGCCAAACCTGTTACCTAACCTGTTGCCATCCTGCTACCAACACACCATCCTACCTATAACACACTACCCTAATATCTAGGTCACGCCACCAAGTACATCATCCAACCTTTTCTTAAACACCTCTAGGCACAGACTCCACCACCTCCTTGGGCAGCTCATTCCACTGAGAGATCACCCTCTCTGTGAAAAAGTTCCTNTTCCTTTATAGTACCTATTGCTTTGGACTGCAGATAGGATGGATCAAGACCAGTATCAGTATGACTGGGTTCGTCTGATTATTTTAAAACCGTATGTCTTCTCATTTTAGCAAAAAAACCCCAAACAACAAAACACCCAACCCAAAAAAACAGCCCAAACCTTTCTTCCTAGCCGCAATGTCCAGCTTGTAACTGCTCAAATATTCATAGGATCATCTTTGATAAGTATTTTTGGAGGTTCCTTTTTTGGAAGTCTTTGTGTTGTTTGTCTGTGGAGTAGCACTGTTTTGCATCAGAATGATGTTCCTATGCTGAAAAACAGTGAATTTTTACAACAGGAGCAATAATTCCTCTTGAGATGTGAACTGAACTGAAATGTCTCTTTCTGAGCCAAGGTAAGTATGTTTGTTCGCAGAATTTTTTTTTTTATTTTATACCATCCAAATATAAACAGAATTACTAGGTTTTAAAATAGACTTGTGAAAATAAAAGGATGTTAAACATAAGCTTTAGATTAGTTGCAAGAGATATTTCTGTGTTTGACTCAGCTAACAGACTGCTGAGCAGAATCACAGAATCACAGAATCAGTAAGGTTGGAAAAGACCATAGAGGTCATCAAGTCCAACCTATCACCTATTACCTAACCTAGCCAAACCTGTTACCTAACCTGTTGCCATCCTGCTACCAACACACCATCCTACCTATAACACACTACCCTAATATATAGGTCACGCCACCAAGTACATCATCCAACCTTTTCTTAAACACCTCTAGGCACAGACTCCACCACCTCCTTGGGCAGCCCATTCCACTGAGAGATCACCCTCTCTGTGAAAAAGTTCCTTCTAATGTCCAGTCCAAATCTCCCCTGACGCAGTTTAAGACTGTGTCCTCTTGTTCTATCACTTGTAGCCAGAGAGAAGAAATCGACACCCACCTGGCTACAACCCCCTTTCAGGTAGTTGTAGAGAGCGATAAGGTCTCCNTATTGAAGAGGACAGGTCCCAACACTGAACCCTGCATATCCAGTCTCAGGTACAGGACGCTGTCTTCAGAAAATCCTCACCTGTGCATTCTTTTAGAACAACCTGTGCTTAATAAGGGGATACATAGTTTGTAGAATTTGTGGCTGCATAAGAAGAACCCTGAGCAGATCTTGGCATTCTGTTCAGGTTTGAAAACTTTCCCCGTCCCAAGGATTGCTGTGACTTGGAGTAGATATTTCTTAGGGGGTTGATTTCAAAAATAGAGAGAAATGTGTTCAAAGAGTGAGTGCTCTAATTTTGGAGAGAATAGTGTCAGCTTGAACAAAGTGATCAGCTTTAGAGGTACTTGAAGTGGTACTTCCACTGATTGTTTAGCCAGATCTGTAACAGATTACATTTAGGAAAAGTTTTCATTTGCTTTTTAAGTTGTGTTGACTATAAGATGTATTACACCTTATACTTCCATTAGGTGCATGCAAGGTATATTGATACTTGACATGATTTTACATGTAAATAAAATGCTTGATTAAGGTGAAGAATTCAACTGGACAGAAGAGGAACAAAACTGAGGCAAAGGACCAAACCTAATAATAAAGAAAATGTGCCCAAGGTGAAAATCATAAATTGCTCATAGTTTCACTCCTGATTACTTACTGTATTTCCTACTTTGTCAGAATTGGAGTATGTTATAAAACTATGTCATACCTAAAAATTTCAGTGTTCTAAAAGACTGGATGAAAGGGGGTTGTTTTACCACTTTGATACTTTATGTGGTGCTTTTCTTGTGACTAAATCTAGTTGCATATAATATAAAAAATAACAGTGACCCTTCAATTTTCTGGATAATAGGGTAATTTATTTTAAGAACAAAGCTCCTGGAAATGTCAGACTATGATATAGGTGCATGCGAACATTATGCGTTCATACCATTGGGAAAAAAACCCAAAATGTACTTAAGGGTAGAAGTAACTTAAATAAAATCTATTAATTTGAGATGAATGGTAGTGAGAAGTCTCCATTTATCAAGATTGTCTGCATGTAGAATTAGTGGATTTATTCTATGTTTTGGTTAGCTGACAACTATGTAAACCTTCTCTTGACTTTTAGAACGGTGTTAATCCTTGTTCTCTGTTTATAATCCCTCTACAAGAGCAAGCAAGGTGAATGATGCTTTATCTTGGATCAAGACAAGGCATCTGACAGCATTTGGAAATTGCCTGGAGATGTATTGTGGAGAGTGTGACATTTTAAGTGATATAGCCTTCCAGAGTACTTGGGGAAATAACAGGAATATGTATTTGAAGAACTGGTAAATGTTTGGTTTGAGTTCTTTTAGATCAAAGTTTCATGTTGCATGATATTTGTGTTTTTAGTTACAGGTTCCTCTTCTACTTAGTGTTTTTTCAATTGTTGTTTCTTTTGCCACAGAAATTAATATAGTATATCCCTGCTGCATTGCGACCCCTCCATTACGACCTCGGTGATTTGCGAGGAAAATTTCTTGCAATTCAATTTCGGGGATTTGCGATGTTCCCCGGATGACACATGCACAGTGCCTCTGCTTCGCCGAGGGGCAGTGCCAGCGCTCCCTGTGGGGCGGGACTGGCCCGGCCCCACAGGGAGGGTACGCAGTTTCTCTGGCTCGTTTAGAGCCCTGCTGCACTGTGCCCCAGTCCCTGACCTGGTCCTGTGTGTCTCCATGCCCAGTCCCTACAGTGGAAGGGTCACAGCGCAGTATGCCCCAGGCAGCTGCTGAGACCCAGCACAAGAATGCTGAGCAGAGCCCGGGGACAGCCCTTCCCTGCCGCGGAGGCACGGTGAGCACGCATGGTGGCAGCACCCAGGTGGCGACTGCAGAAGCAGCTGGGACGGTGCTGACCGCTGCACTGGCAGCCCCAGCGGGCTGGGACGATGTGGGGCTGGGATGACGTGGAGATGGCCACCAGGGACGGGGAGTGGGGGAGGAGTGGCATGGTGCTGCTGGTGGGGCAGTCCAAGCACGCGCAGTCGCAGCAGCCTGGCCCCGGCTGCAGATGCAAAAGTAGCAGCGTGGCCAAAGGGAAGCCCAGGGATTCTCGAGGGGGTCTCCTGAGGCAGAGAGTGTGTAGAAACGCTTCCCTTTCCTCCCCTGTGCTTCGAGAGCCCATGGGGAGGAGTCAAAAAGGCTCCTCAGCACTCCTGATTGGCTGGGGGTGGAGCAATGGGTGCGGCCTGTGTGCATATTAATGACCTGCGTGTATTTGCGAATTTGACGTTTCATGAGACCTCTTGACATCACCCATGTCTCGCAAATGAGGGGGTATAACTGTAGCACATAAATGAATAGCCTTTGAAACATTTTTCAGTTATTCATTTATAAATAATTGTGATTTTGTCTTTTGCAGGTTACAGCATAAGTTTATGATATTGATTGTGGCATTATACTACATTACATTACATTCCCTCATTGGCATTAATCAACCAAATCACTGTTCCTGAGATAAATGTAATTTTTGAACAGAATAGATGTATTTTCTTGAAAGTGTTAAACATGAATACTGTTTATCCATCTTCTCCAAGTCTTTTTAGTAATTAAGTTTGTGAGCCCACACCGACAACAGCTTTCATTGCCTAGGAACTATGCACTGACTTCTGAATCCTTTTAGTATTGCATTTTCCCATGGTTCTTTTTTCTTGTTTTGTTTATAGTTCTGGTACATGTGGGGATTTTGTTAGTTTTAGCAGATAGTCTTTTGTGTAAATATTTTTATGGCCCCTATCCCATTTTTATGGGCATAGTCTTAAGCTGCTTTCAGGTGTTGTTCCAACTTTAAGTGGTATCCTGGCTCTTCTCAACTTTCTGGATATGAAGTCAGATGCCAGGAAGGCAAATTTGAGACAAGTGTTATAGATGTCCTTGGTTCTCTCGTTCTGTAGGAAAACACTTCTATCTAACACCTACAGAGCACCTGTAGGCCTGATCTCAAGAACTCGTGAAGAAATCTAATGCACCTACAGTCCCCAGGGTTGGCAAGATAGTCTTATTGGTCTCTTCTGCTCGAAATTTTCTTTGGTTGGTAATAAAAACAGTTCTTTGAAGGGCAGAATGTTGTGCTTATCTCAGCTTTTTCACTAGCAGCTCTGCTACTGCGTTCTTCCCACTATTCCTTATTTTAAGCCAACTGCTAATTTTGTCAGGATAACCTTTCTGTATAGAAGAACCACCTTTCCAAAATTGTCCCTAATTATTCCATGACTCCACTCTCGAATATTCAAATAAGTTCTCACACATTCAGAGAAGTTTTCATTAATATACCCATAAGAGAGAAGACTGAATTGCTGTTTAATATACTTGTTCAGAAATATGAAAAAAATGTACATTCTGTGATTTTTTTCCTATGTAACACTAGAAGATCTAGAATAAATTTTAAAAATAATAGATGGAAGATTAATCTAGTGGTGAAAAACTGTTGTAAATCTCTTACAGAGAAGACACAAATAGTAATGACTGAGTGAAGGCTTATCTGAAGGGTTTTAGTGATAGGGAAAGATTTAGATACAAGAAAATTTTGTACCTCAAACAACTTTATTTAGTTAACTTGTGAGGTCAGAAGCATCCAAAATAACCTTTTTCTGAAAAGAAATGTAATGGTCTTGGATAAGTAATTTTAACTGTGCTAAGAATTTTTGTCATCTGTTTTCATTTTCTAGTCTGAATTTCATTACAAAATTTATTTGAAATTAATTCTGTTTTGGTTTTATAGCCATACTTGTCTCAGTTTCCTCATAATTAACTGACTGCAGCATGATAATCTTTACTTAAATAATTTCTTGGCTTATGAACTGGTTCAAGTGGGTAATCAGTGTTCCCACTTTAATTTTAGACTTGGAGCAGTTTTGCAGTCTGTGATCATATTGTAAGTTTGTATCCTTTTCACCGTATGTTTTCAGGAGTGAAGGAGTGCATCCTAACCTTGTGACTTGCAAATCCTAACCAGCTGATCTGTTAAGGGATCTCTTTTGTGTCACCAGGTCTAGTGACCCGAAGGAGCCCCATAGCTGGATTGCCCCCCACCCAGGCAACCAGTGACAGAATGAGAGGGCATAGTCTTAAGCTGCCCCAAGGGAGATTTAGGTTAGACATTAGGAGGAAGTTCTTTACAGAGTGGCCATCGGAATGGTCTGCCCAGGAAGATGGTGGAGTCATCATCCTGGAGTTACTTAAGAGGAGACTGAATGTGGTGCTCAGTTCCGTGCTCTAATTGATAAGGTGGTGTTAGGCAAAGGTCTCAATGATCTCAGAGGTCTTTTCCAACCTAGTTGATTCTGTGGTATTTCTAACTTTATGTGAGAAGATTTTTTAGCTAGGAACATGCAAGGAATTTTGCTGTCTTCCTTTTCAAGGGACATATTAGAAAAGAAATTTTTTCCTCAGCTTGTGAAAACCTGGTGATTAAAGTGTCATGATAATGTAGAATTTGTAAAAAACCTGCAACTCGACTCAGTCAAACCAGGACGTCTCGTATTGGAAAAATCATTCCATTTGAAAAGAAGAGGAATGTCTATTTTTATAACAAGTTTTCTAGAGATGGTAATTCTTACTAGAAAGCTGAAGCCAATACCTTCCTCTGCAGTGGAGGACATGACTATGCAAGGTAAAAATGGGCATCTGCCTAGAGGGGCATATAGTTCCCAGGGTCTATTTCCTCAGGTCTCATATTTGATCAGGTGGGAGCTTTGCATCAGTGTTGCTATAGTCTCTAACTCTTCAGAGTTCATTTGGTCTTTTTTTTGTTGGTTTTTTCCCCCCTGTTGGGTTTAGGAACAGATAGGAGCCCAAAGTAATGTTTAGGATTCTCTAGGTTGTTTATGAATATTACTTGTTAATATAAAAACATTCAGATTCAAGGGGGTAAAATATGGAATGGTAATGAGATAAACTGCAGCTGCAAGTAATCAATGTACACTTTCAGTTCATCCTGCATATCTCCAGTTCAGAATCTACTACTTTGAAGTTGGATGCTTGTGCGATTTAAGGAACCTTTAGAAAGCTATATTTGACATTATTAGTCCTGTGACAATCACTGTCTGGAGGACCCAGTAGTGAGGCTCTCGGTTTTAGTACTGCTTTGTCTACAGAAAGTAAGTAGGCTCAGACTTGATCTCTTTGAACCTCGACGAGGGATATTTGCTGATTACAGCTCTTGCTACTTTAAAAACTTGAATAATATGACAGAAACAGTTTGCAATTTCCTCTGCTATTCTTTCTGGGGAAATACGGATAAATGACACCAAACAAGAAAATACCGTCAATTGTATTAAAAATGTCTGTGAACATACAGTGGAAATATTTTGCTGTATTTACACATAGGAACAATTTCAGACTTGAAATTAACTCAATTAATGGATATCTGAGATGCTGTTATTTTACTGCAGTATTCTTTTGTGCATTTTTACTGGTGCCCTAGTTTTATGAAGCTCAGGAGTAGTCACATGAATATATTCTTGGATTTTCATCCAATATTGTTGCTAAGGAAACATCATCTTTAATACTGTATCCTTGTCTGCAGCTTGTCTGTATTAATCAATGCCCATTAATGCTCAGCACAATCCAAGTAAAGATGAAAAAACAATCTTAAATTATTTTATTATGAAGTAGTTTATCATTGACTATTCTCCTTCAGGATCCCCTGACACTACAAGTCTCACACAAATAGGGGAGTATTGTCCATGTCTCTAGTCTCATCCTGAACAGACACAACATGGGCAATTTTTATTTTTCTTTCATAGGCTGCCATGAATATTTAATATAATAATTTTAACATCTGTCTTGTAGAGTGCATGCGTCTGATCATGGGTCAAAATGGTGGGCCACGCTTACTTATTGCTCTAAAAGGGAGAAAGAGCTTTTTCTATATGAAGTAAAAAGAACAGCTTGAATGCACCAAAGTGAGAAATATTTCCCTTTTCAGTGTAAAAACTGTAAGACTGTTAAAACTCTAAGACTGTATTTCAGTCCAATTTGAATATCTCTCTAGGAAAAGATCTGTCATTCGGAGTCAGTGGAGATTTCATTTCACTACAAGTCCAGCTATTTTGTTTTGTTGCAATAGTGACAGGCACGTTTTTCAAATTTTCTACTTCTGAATTCTTTCAAGAAATACCACATTTTATAGCCTATTTCAAAATCAATTTGACTTAGCAGTTTGTTAGCCTAATACCTGCTTTCTTTCATGATCATGTTTGCATTTTGAGCGTGTTCTTACATATCTACCTCTTCAGGGACACTGCATTAAATGTAATATCTTTTATTGAAAAGCCTGGGTTAGAAAGGCTAGAGACAAACAAGAAGGCCTGAAGAACTTGAGTACTGTGTCCAGTTCTGGTCTCCCCAGTTTAAGAAGGATGTTGAACTGCTTGAGAGGGTCCAGAGAAGGGTGACAAGGATGGTGAAAGGACTGGAGAACAAGCCCTGTGGGCAGTGACTGCAGGAGCTGGGGTTGTTCAGCCTGGAGAAGAGGAGGCTCAGGGGTGACCTGATTGCTGTCTACGGCGACCTGAAGGGAGGTGGGAGTCAGGTGGGTGTGAATCTCTGCTCTCAGGCTGCCAGCAGCAGAACAAGAGAACATGGCCTTAGGCTATGTCAGGGGAGGTTTAGACTGGATGTTAGGAATAGGTTTTTCCCAGAGAGAGTGATCCCTCATTGGAATGGTCCACCCAGGGAGGTGGTGGAGTCGCCATCCCTGGAGGTGTTTAAGAAATGACTGGATGAGATGCTCAGTGACATGGTGTAGACGATGGGAGGCTTGGATGGACAGACCGTGGTGCCCGTGGCTCCAGGGTTGTGGGTTCGATCCCTGGGTGGGCGTTCGCCTGGGAATTGGACTAGATGATCCTTGTGGGTCCCCTCCAACTTGGAACAACCTGTGAACTTGTCTCATTTGAAATACATATTTCTTCTTTTGGACAAGCAGCAATATCTTATTTGTCAGCTTAGTCATCCTTCAAGGAAGAGGACAGAAATCAGGCACCGGTTTACAGTCTAACTGCATGGGCTGGATGCAAACACTGTTCCAGCAGTCTGACCTGGTCACACCAGCTCTCATTATCCGGGCAGGAAGGGGAACACAAGTCCACTACTTCTGAGTGCTGAGCTTCTCCTGCCACTAAGAAACCTCCTCCTTCTCCCTAGGAGAAAAAAGGCAAGAAAATATTTGGGGAAAAGTCAGTGTACTTAAACCCACAGATCCCACACTAACAGACTGGAAAGCTGCCTTAAGAGCTGAGCCATGCTCATGCAGTTCTGCCTAGCCTCAGGAACTGACTGGATGGATGGTAAACAGCTACTTCAGGCACCATCCCAAAAGGTATATGCTGTAACACCTCTGTAGGGTGTGTTGAGGAACTTACCTGAGGTATCGAGACACAACTTGAACTTGTTACTTGGTCATGTTAACTGCATCATGCCCGTTAATTAGTGTAGTCTATGTACAGCAAGGATTTATGGTTATCCATTTCTGGGCACCCATTCTAGTAGTATTGCTCCTAGTACAGTCCATTGCTCAGGACTCTTAAGGATAAAGATTCCCAAGTGTGTGAGTTGTATCGAAGCTTTTACTCTAGAGGTTGGACCAAGATACTGTATTTTTGCATTCATTGCTGTGCTTATAGGGATTGCCTAATTACTCATAACCCAGTGAAACATCTGAGAAGAGTCACTATATTGCTTAAAATTGGAGTCTAATCCTTAAGTTTTGATCAGGACCCAACATTTCAGACCTGTAATTCTGCATGGTGCCAGATGGGATTAATATGCAATAGCCAAGATTTGAATGTTAAGGAAAAACTTTGTCTTCCCATGATTCTTATAAAGATCATGTAAATATGTGTGGCGGTTACTTTTCTTTCCATTGAAATAATATTCCCTTGACTCTTTCCATTCTTCTCTTTTCCATCTGTTCTGATAGCCTATGAGATAAAGTACTTGCAAGTAGTACTTTAACCTATCCATCACTCTTTGGTCTGTAAGAAATAGTGAGGAAAGGTGTTTTCAGGTAAGTATTTCTTCAGCCACTAGTGATTAGCTCTGCTAATCAGTTTCCCTGAAATTCCTTCATGTTGAGATTTTTTAAAAAGCTTGCTGTTTTAAAGTATTTATTGTCCATTTATGATCTACTTTCAATGCCTGTCTAGAAAAGTTATTAGTAATTTACTATAGAGACTGAAGTGATAGGGGAAAAACATTGGTTATTTTACAGTGTTGTCTGTTGGGATTAAAATACAAGCTTTAGATTTAATTTGTGCTGCATTATACCATATCAAGGCAGAATCTGAGCTCAGTTTTTTAAGCCAGTATTTTGCATCATGATGTGGAAACAACTAATACCATGATGTTGCTATTAGTTATTACTTGCCATTTATTAATTAGAAAGAGAGGAAACATTCTCTGTATTCACCTAATATTCCTTGAATGAAATTAGTTGGCACACTTGGGCTTGAATAATGTTTTCATGGCCTTTGGAAGTGCCTTTACTCTTGTTACTTCTGTCTTATGCATTACATTTCTTGCTTCTGGTCTTTAGTTATAAATGTACTAAGCTAATTTTTGGTTGCTGGAAAGTGTTTTGTAAGGTGTGGTATGGGAGTCCTTTTGCATGTGTGTGTCCAGGATGGTTCCGGAGTGTTTTTCAAAGTTCCAGTTTTGTGGTGGTTTTTGCTTGTCTGAAAATGAACAATGCAGTGGTAGCACAGCCAAGTACAGGATTGAAGAGGTCATGAGGCAGACATAAGACTGCTGTGTTTTTTCTTTTTTTCTTCTTAGTCTCTCTTTTGTTTCTTCCTTATTCTTTTCATTTCCTTTCTCAAATGTTTTTTATTGTCTGTGTGCTATAATTACTTCCTTTCTGTGGCACAATGGTAAAAATTTGGTCATTTTGAATGTAGCATTTTTTCCCTTCTGGGTGATTTTCTTCTTCCCCCGTGAGTACACCATCTGCCTCGGTGTGCTCTGGGAGATATGCAGGTGTTGGTCAGGATGAGGTGGCAGAACTGAAGTGAAATGTGCTAAGTTTTGCCTGCCACCTCTTTTCTGCATTGTTTTTTAATTGTGAAGTTGCTCTGTGAAATAAAGAAGAACGGGCGAACTAGAGAAACAGCTCTGGAATTGAAGTGAATCAAAGTGGGGAAATGTTGGTTGTTTGATCACCTGCCTGTGCTGTGTCAGGGACACGCCATCTTTCCTCTGGCTGTGGGAGAGGTTTGGGACTGCTGCACTAAACTTAAGGAGGTAGGAGGTAAACTCAAGCCTCAAGTGAACAAACCTCTTGCAGAAAACGAGCTAACAACTAAACTTCAAATTCCTGCTTGCAAAAAAACCAGCCAACAATCCATACAAACAAACAAAACAAACCCCCTGCTACAAGTAGAAAGCCAACAGGTTTGTGGCCAGGGGATGCTCCCAGCTGTGCCCCCGCACTCCAGGACACAAGCCTGGTGCAGCTGCGTGGGTGCAGCCGTTCACCAATGCTCCAGGATGCAAACCCAGCATGGCCGGGTGGGCATAGCTGTGCCCCAATGCTACGGGACCCGATTCGGGTGCGGCGCTGGCAAAGCGGTGCACCAGCGGTCCCTGCGGTGATGCGGTGGGCAGGGCTAATGTGCATATCCATGACTGTCTATCTTTGCATATTTATGACTATCAGTTAGGGCATGCGCGGTCACAAATGCGCTGCGAAACAGACTTCCATTATCATGGCAAAAACACTTCCTGAAGAATGAACCTGCGAGAGAAGAGCCACGAAGTAGTGAGGGTTCACTGTAATTATTCAAAACAAACTCTTCCCAATTGTTCTATATTGAAATTAAGATATGTAAGATATTTTCATCACTCTTCAGTGTAGTCATTGCATCTAGTCTAATCTAGTCATGCTTTGGCTATTTGTACAATCAGTGAAGAGACAGCTTCAGAAGGCTATTCAGGACACCAAATATGTGGAATGAATTTGGAGGTCACAGAATATTCTGAGTTGGAAGGGACCCACAAGGATCATTGAGTCCAACTCTTAACATTGTCTCCCTGGCGGGAATCGAACCCAGGTCTCCCACATGACAGGTGGGGGCGCTTACCACTAAAGTGGATGCATATCTCTCTCCATTGAGGATAGATATGTAGATAGTTAAATACAGTAATACCTCCCTATTTCATACTTTGAATTTCACATCTTCACTCCTTCATGGGTTTTCTCCTAAGATACATCCCTGGTGACTCTCCTGCCCATCCTGGCCCAGGAAAGGGAATGAATCCCGGTGCTCCTGGTACTGTGAATGGAGGCGCCTGGAGCGTCCCTGCCCCAGGATGAGCGGGCATCAGGCTGGGGCTGAGGGGGCAGGGTGGCTGCCTTCGTATATGTATGCATCCTGTTTTGCAGTTTTCACATTTTGTGGGGTGGTCTTGGAACAGAACCCCCATGATATTCAAAGTATTACTGTACTAACTTCTGTTGTTCATTATTTGTGTTTTTAAATGTTAAGAAATAGAAAAGGAAAATAGTTATTTCTCTTAGTGGATGAAAATCTGACCTAATTTAATAAACACTTTTGGAACAGAGGATTAATGGCTATTTTTCATCTAGTTTAAATGTAGAATCCTTGATGGTTTAAATTCAAGTAAGGTGCTGATACGTACTACATTAAGGGAATTTTACAGCTACTGTGGAATCTCTAATACAAAAAGACTTTTTAATATTTACTATCAATGGGGAAATATTATAAAATCATTTTTAAGGGAAAATATTAATGCAACTGACTAGGCAAGTACTAAAAGTTTCACACAAAAATATTTTATATCTTTATTTTGGCAGCCTTGCTTTGCATCCAGAACGTGTGTTGGTGGCGACAGGTCAAGTTGGAAAAGAACCGTACATCTGTGTGTGGGATTCATACACTGTGCAAACTGTATCTATTCTGAAAGACGTTCACACGCATGGTATAGCTTGCTTGGCTTTTGATTTAGATGGTCAGGTATGTGATTAATATTCCTTTTTTCAAACACTTAAATTGTTTATCTGTTAGAAATCTTGTTGTGTAGTTTTTCTTTAAAAAGCGAAGTGTATTGTCTCAGGTTTTGTCTTCTTTTTCTCAAGTTCAGGAAAATAAAATTTCTCAGGAATGGCAAATACTCACATTTGGCAAGAAATCTTCAGAAGAGTTTTAAATGAAGATGAGGTAATAGGGAGGTTCTGGTGGTCTGTGAGCCACAATTCAGGGTTATACTGAGTAGAGTGATGGCAATCCCATTGTGTTACTCATCTTGGACTCTGAATATATTCAGGAAATGTTCCCTTCTCTGTCATGCATTTTGCGTGCACTGGTGGTTCCCTCTACTTTGGTTGGTTGTTCAGACTTGTGTATCCTGGATCTGAGAGTCAAAAAGAAGGTTTTATTGGATTACAATTTTGTTACTTAAGAACATTCTCTGAATAGTGAATTGATTCTCAGAGCTGCTACCTGTAATGGAGATTGTTTTTACCAGACGCTTACTCCTGTGAGTAAAGAGGCTCTCTTGATTTATGTATTAGAAATGAAAAATACACATTAGGTAGCAGCTGGAGAGGTATTAAGTTTGAATATTCGTTCTGCTTCTTTGGTCTATGAAGCACTTCTTTCCCTTCCACTCAACCTTGCAATGCAGTACTCAGATTTAGCTATATTCTCAGTTCATTTTGATTGCTAAAAAAGTCAGTATCTGTTTTCTCAAGTGAGGATGCATTGTAGAGACCACTTTCTTATTAAGAGAATATTACATGGAGCTCTATTTGTCGTGATTTGACCCTGGCTGGATGCCAGAGATTCACCCACAACCTCTCCTGGAGGAGAAAAACTGGAAAATAAAACTGGTCACAGGCAAAAAAGCAAGGCAAACTATAAGTAAAGAATATAAAGGATTTATTTATTAACTAACAAGATCAGAGAAGTATCATTTAGAAGGTAACCTTTCCCCCACTCCTCCTTCTCTTACAACAGATCTAATATTCCCATTTTTCACTAGGAGACAAAGGGGGAAGAGGGATAGGGGTAAAACCAGGCTTGTTGGTATTTCTGACCAGATCCAGGGTAGGAACCATCTCTNCTGAGCTGTTAACCCCCTCGCTGCCAGAGCAGCAAAAAACTTAAACCAGGACACTATTGAACACAGAGGAAAGCCTAGCTGTAACTTGCTTCTGTTAAAACATGTTGTAATTGTTGTGAGGAAATCTTGAGTTTCTTGGAATCATCTACAAGTTTTATCATTTAGGTTTCTCTTTGTTTAGGAGATCAACTTCTAGAGTTGTCTTCTTAGAACATCATTTCTACTTCGAAGTGCTATCTTTTCTCTATATTGTTCTTATCTGTGTAAACTTGTGTCACTTCCTCACTTGAAAAGCCGTAATAATTTCAGGTCAAGATGTATCAAATCAGGACTGAAGTTCACTAACTTTTTTAGAATGCAGTTAGGCATCCCCTGTGTGTGTTGGAGCGTTTTGAATGTAGACCTGTAATTTGTTCTAGGAGTATCCAGTACTGATTCTTGTGTTTAAAGCCATAAATGATCAGAATTTAGTCCATTTGCTTTCTCAGCTTTTCCATATAATCACCTTCTTTCTTGCATTTGTTAGAATTTTGTGGTCCCAAAGAAAGCTGGATACATGTTATTCAGGACCTGCATCTCCAGAATTGTCTCGCTGTGAAACATAAAACATAAATCCATTTCAGAAAGATCTGCAAAATATTTGTTTATATCTTGTCCATCCTTTTAAATCCAAATTTCTCAGAGTCCTTGTCCTGGTGGTTTCAGAGTTTTAATATCTGATATTAAACATACTTACTTGGCATTATTTGGGATTTTGATTTAGCAGCGTGATACAGCATTATCCTAAAATCACAATACAAACAATTGCAAAATGGATCACAAAATGTGATTCCTGTTAGTGATCTCTATAGGATCATTGTCATGATGCTGGACATCTGTAGTCACCAGGAAGGAATATGTGGATTGAAGTGAAATCAAGTCTACTGCCCTCTTCAAAGTTTGTTTTATTAGTTGTTCAGTCTTCTCTGAGCTCTACTCGAGTGTGAGGTTGTGGTCATTAGAAACAAGACTTTCTTGTTCTTGAAAGAGCAAAGAATATAGTTTAATCTCCCTTCTTGAGAAGTCAGTGTAAAGGCTTATGTCTGAAAAGCCATCACTCACATTTTTGTGATGGGTATGCAGTAGTTGTAAAACTAGTCTGCATTTGTACATCTCATTCTGCAGTAGGACTGGAATTGAACTACTTGGAAGTGTAGCTGGAATTGAAACGGTTGTTCCTTCTGACAATGTTTTCAAAGATGGAATTAGACTTTGAATTAATAAATAGAGTACACAGATAGAAATTGTATTTAACTTGCATAGTTTTCATATTATAATCTTGGAGCTTTTCAGGCAGTGAAGAAATTATGTTATTGGGAATCGGTTTCTGTCTTTGGGGGAAAAAAAATCTCGAGTTTGGAATTTGCTTTTCCTTTTACAAGCTCCCTTCAATAATCAGTTTGGGAATGGAAACTAAATTTGTCTTTAATGCATTTAGGTATTAACTGCTTAAGAGTGAAAACAACTTTGTTCTAAAGAGTTGCAGAACTTTCATCAAGATGTCACAATTCATGCATAAAGTGAACAAAAATAATTTTTTTAAAAACCTAAACTCAAAATCACTCAGCTTCTTATTCTGTTGAAAATTTCTATAGGAAAAATAACATTTTGACTGGTTAACAGATATAATAAAAGTGAACTGTTAACTGTTATGGTCAATGATTTGTATCAAGAAATGTATTCAAGGTACCTTCACAATGAAGACAAGACAGGGTGCAGAGCATAGGAAGATCTCAAACTATTATTTTTCTATATTTTCTTGGAACAATGTTTTTATCCTTCCTGGTTTTGCAGTTTACCTGGCTTCAAACTCTTTATGAATATTCAAGACTTCATTAAGTTATATATTTGAGGTCTTGTTTCTGGTTTGAGAAAGGATTCAGAAAGAAATGGTTACGTACGTGTCTTGATGAATCAATCAAAAGACTTTTAAAGTTTTAAACTGTTTTTCATGTTTTGTTTGTTTCCAAGAATATTGACGAAAATATTTTTTCTTTGTATCTCTTCAACTTGTAAAATAAGTCCTTAAATTCTGCAAGTTACATGTAATTGAAGGTAAACGTGTAGTTTCATTAACTTCAGTGATTATTTGTGTTTTGTAAATGGCTCCTGTCTGCTGGTTGCCATGTGTGCTATATGTATATAATCATATATATTAAACATAATAAATCAGAAATACCTTGTTATCTAAGATGATCTTTATGATCACGATGTTGTAATGGAAAAGGTGCATCTATGGAAGCTTCGGCACAAGATGTAGTTTATGTTTTCTTCCATATCAAAATGTAGCTACGTATTGCTTCTAACTGAAATATTTTATGAATTTTTTAATCATTCATTCAAAGTAATGATTTCAGCTGTCATTAATATATTCACTTGTTTTTATTTTTTTGTTTAATATGAACATTTTCAGCGTTTGGTCTCAGTTGGTTTGGATTCAAAAAACACAGTTTGTGTATGGGACTGGAGAAAAGGAAAATTGTTATCAATGGCTCCTGGTCATACAGACAGAGTAAGTACAACTAAAGAATCTGTGTGTCAACGTAATTTTAGTTTGTTAAACCATGTCCGTGTATAAATACTAGAGGTATGTCTGGAAAAGAAATCTTTTTTAGAAACTGAATTTCTGTAAAGCTTGGATATGTATTAAGGTATGTGAAGATAGTTATGTGCATTTATTTCTAAAATAACATGTTTAACTCATCATTTATTTGTGTATAGTTTGATGAGACTAAGCATGTAGAGGAAGGGCAGAATTACTAAACTTCCTAGACCCTAATCCCCATATGGGAAATCAAAATGCAAATAATTACTTAAATTTTTCTAGGCTGTAAATGAACCTTAATGTTGTTTTATCATGGGTTATAATTACCCTAGGGGGTAAAAAGCCCGGAACTAATATGAGGTATACATTGCAATTTCAGTATTGAAGGAGAGGATAAAAAAGTATTCTAATAGGTCAGTTTAAAGCATTTCAGACTCTCTCTTAACTTATTACAAGTTTTTACTGTTTTAACTGTCCCATGCTAGAAAGGCCATCTCTGCTGACATACTTGGGTTTTTTCATGCAGATATTTGATATTTCTTGGGATTTATACCAGCCAAACAAGCTCGTCAGCTGTGGCGTAAAACACATCAAGGTAATGAAATAAATATTAATTCATAGAACATTTAAGCTGCAGCAGTATAGATTCTATAAAATATATAAAAACAGGATCTAAAAGGAATATATAATAATATGGAAGGTCCTTCATAAGAATAATATTTCTTCTTAGGAACTGCAATCATAGATCACACCTGACTACACTAGATATTTTACAAGGTGTATATCGTGGAAAACAGACCTGCTCTGCTCAAAAGAGTTTGCACCTCGATAGAAGGAATACAGTAGGAATAAAACAGTTGTCAATAGCATTTTATGTAAGGAATGTATTATAATTTAAAATTTAGGTTGTCTAAAACATGCTGTTTAAAATCCCAGGTAACATAAGAGAGGATGCACCAGCTGCTAAGTGTGCAGAAACAGCTTATTTTTCAGGTTTAACTCTGCAAGCAGCGTTATCAGTGATTGACTACTATGAAATACAGTTCTTAAAGTCACTGCTTTCTCCCATGCAGTGTCTTTTGTGTTACCATGTAACAGCAGTAGATGGCAGCTTGAAAGTTCTATATTGCTCGTGTGTAGGTTCTCATGGTGCGGAAAATGTGTTGCTTTTTATAAAATGAACTTTTAGATTAATATGTATTAATGGTTTATTGGAAAAAATCTACAATCGATTAGATTGCATAAGTCTGATTTGGCAGTGTTTAGTATGTTAGTTACAGATTTCCATGAGCTTGGTTAATAATGATCTTAATAATAAGGACCTTTATGCCAAGAGTGAGCTCATATTTGCCAGCGGTGATTTAGTTTACTTGAGATGCCTTTATGATATCAAAACATCCCAATCTAGATAAGCAAAAGTTTATTTGAGCAACTTTTAAGGCTCTGTGAAGTCTTTTAAAATAGCAATAGCATTTTAAAAATGACTGGACTATCCTTTGAGAAAACATTAATTAAAAATATGAATTTTAGAGATTTATAGGCATTTGAATGAGGCAAGAGATTTTTGTTAATGTGTATTTTTCTTAAACCGTACCTTCTTGTTCTTTCAGATACCAATAATTACTTTCATGTTTTCAACATTATTTTTGTTCACATGACATTTTATGCATATTGCAATACTACTTAGTCAAATTATGTAGATAATTCCAAGTGAACTGATATTGAGGAATTGCTTTTCTTAGATACATCACCTACTTCCACATTGGAGGTAGGTGTTTGATTTATCCAGTGATTGTGGGGTTACTTCTCAAGCAACAACATAATCTATGTTCTGTAATCTTTACTTCATTGAAAAAAATACTGGTGTCAAGGTTGAACCCCAGCCGGCAGCCAAGCCCCACACAGCAGCTCACTGACTCCCCCACCGGCAGAATCAGGGAGGGAATTGGAAGGGTAAAAGCCAGAAAACTCACTGATTGAGGTAAAGACAGTTTATTATGGAAAGCAAAAACTGGAGGCACAAGCAAATGAAAACAAGGAATTAATTCACAGCTTCCCATGGGCAAGCAGGTGTTCGGCCACGTCCAGGAGAGCAAGGCCACATCCTATGTAACATTTGCTTGTGAAGACAAATGCCATCACTTCAAAATCTCCCTTCCTCTTTCATCCCTCCGCTTTCTGTACTGAGCATGACATCATATGGTCTGGAATATCCCTTTGATCTTTTGGGTTACCTGTCCTGGCTGGGTCTCCTCCCAACCTTCCACGCACCTCAACTTCCTCACCAGTGTGGCAGTACAGAAAGCAGAAAAGGCCTATATAAGCACTGCTCAGCAATAACAAAACCATCTCTGCATTATCAACCCTGGGTTCAGCACAAGTCCATATTAGCCCCATGGTAGCCACTGGGAAGAAAACTAACTACCCCAGCCAAAACTAGCGCAACTAGTTAAGATACTGATTTGTCTAATCAGTACGTGGTTATTTCTGAGTTAGAGTATTGCTGGTACAAAAGTCTTTTCGTGTATGAACAAGTCAATTTAATATTGAACAATATCAGTTCAGTGTAACTGCTTAATGTAACCCTGTGTTAATTGAAGTCTCTGCTCAGAATTTCAAATTGATTATTAGTAACAGAGTGACTTGCTGTGGAATACAGTTTTATAAACGTGCACAGGAAAGCTGCTGAGACAATATAAGTTTAACTGGTCAGCAGTGGTGAAATAAATGCTTTCATGTGTTGCACTGTAGTATTTCAGCAGCTTCTTCACTTTCCTGTGCACATTTACATGATTGGACAAGAGAGTTTGAAATGAATATCCAAGTGATTCTTGTTTGCAGAGATCTCAGAAACGACCGTGTGTATTGATTTTAGTTGGCAAGTACTGTGCTCTGACAAGAGACTTTGCATGTCTTTAGTTTAGAAGTGATTAGTACATATTGGGTCACCTAGTAGGAAATTCACTGTCATGTGATTGCTGTAATCACATGCTGATAGTTTATTGGAAGGTTCTTAAATATCTCCCCCTTAGATGACTATTTTGTGATGAGTAATGGTAAGTCTGTAATAAAACCAACTGCTTTCAAACAGAGCAAATAGCAGCTTTATCAGAAATCAGTGTGCTTAAATAACGTCTTCAAATGTCTAAAGTAACAAAGTACAAGTGGAGCATTTGCAATGTGGAAGTCTTGCATCAAAGAAAGATAAGATAATTATATTGTAAAATGCTTTTTGAAATTGACTTAAAATACAACTGACTCACAAATTATTATTTGAAAGAATTTTAGTTTGATTTAATACCCTGAAATTACTTCCCAGCTAGGCTGCTATGCTGATTTTATGGGAAGATAAAGTTAGTTAATAACATAAAAAGTTGTTAGAGGACTGGAGAACTGAAGCATGGAAAAAGCTATGAATGATGTATTTTGCAGACAAGGTATTTCTCTTTCAGATGTATATATTAAATTATAGGATATTAGCAAAATACCTGTCTTTCTAAATCACTTTGTGTTTCAGTTCTGGAGCTTATGTGGAAATTCACTGACACCCAAACGTGGTGTTTTTGGCAAAACTGGTGATCTCCAGACTATTTTGTGCCTTGCCTGTGCAAGGGATGAAGTGACGTATTCTGGTGCACTGAATGGAGATATATATGTATGGAAAGGAATCAACCTTGTACGGACAATACAGGGAGCACATGCTGTAAGTATATGTCTTTAAATTAATATAAAATTTTGAGTAGATTTCTGGAAAGCTGGAAAGAGCAATTCAAGGTCACTTTGTCTGTGTTCCTAAACAGTTTCACTGATAGAGACTCAGTGTGTCTTATTTGAATATCTTCCAGAACAGTATACAGCTTTTGAAAAGCTTAATAAAATTTTTCGGAAGTGCTTGGTAATACTTTAATTGAAATGTTTAATGCAACTATAAAGTGATTATAATTTTGCTGTGTAAGTTTTAATTTTCTGTAATATTTCAAAGCATATGGTTTTGTGATTAAAGTAGGCAGCAAAAAAACACTTGGTGCTTTGCAATCTGATTTGTGGATGCCAAACCATGAGAGTCCTCATTTCCTCTCTGATAGTAATTCTGTAGTGATTTGGCACTGGAGTGAGCTGCCCAGGGAGGTGGTGGAGTCACTATCCCTGGAGGTATTCAGTGGGGACTGAGTGTGACACTGAGTGCTATGGTCTAGTTGACAAGGTGGTGTTACGTGAAAGGTTGGACCTGATGATCTCACACGTCTTTTCCATCCTAGTTGATTCTGTGATTTTTCAGTTTGGTAATACAGTTATACCTCCACATTCGCGGGTTACGGGTCTCCTGGGGGTCCCAGGAGGTGTTCCCCAGAAAGGTGCTGGCAGGGACAAAAGCTTCAGAGCACTTCTCACCAGGGCACCCAGGGGAGAAGCGACAGGACGCCTCGCTCCTGGCACAGATGGCCAGGCAGCCCAATCTGCCAGCCACAGCAGAATGGTACCACACCATGCGGCAGCTCCCTGGGAGTACATGCTGCATGTTATAAACCTTCCCTACCAGGTAACCTCCACAACACTCATAAGGGAGTGAACTGTGGCAGCCCCCAGTGAGTGAGAGGTGCCACCCCCCCACCACACTGAGGCATACTCTGTGAATAGCTGAATAATATTCGATGAGAAATATTCAGAGAATCTGCGAAGACGTGAATCAGTAAATATGAATACACAAGACATGACTGTATATATAAAATACAGATAGACACACACCACAAGCACACTATCCTGTATGCATCTATAGAGGTATTAGATGTATTTGAGAAGGCACAAATTATAAGTCGGGAAGCATGAGGGGATATTTTAGTCTTCTAATATACCTTGGTTCTTACTCTATAACATCAAATCTAGTTTCAGTCTTCATACTTATGTTCAATAGTTTTCTGTTCTATTCCATATTTTCCTAAGATGATGTGCACATTGCATATGCAGACCTGGATTCTCAGAGGAAAGTGTCTCCTATCCAAAACTGATCCGGAAATATTCTCCCATCCTGCTTGATGCTGTAGAGGACTGCTGTCCTACATGTTGACATATTTGTTACTTGGAGTATATTGCAACAGTTTATTTTTCAGAATAATGTAGTGCTTTTCAGCTGTTTCAGTGTGAAATGACATAACTGATAAGTGTAGGATGATGAGAGCTTGTTGCCTCATTACCTTTGTTTCTGTGTCACTTCTTTCTTGACCGCAAGATCAAATTTGAAGTGCCTGTGCTTCTTATCTTCAGTAGCATCAATGGACAGAGCTTAGGTGACCTTGGAGTAGGGCGCATCAAGCCTTCTATTTTTGGCTCTGTTCTCTAGGCTCGATACAATCGTACTTTGCAGTACTGAAAATTAAGTAAGGACACTAGTCTATGTCTTTGAAATTAATTTTTACAAGAGATTAGAGTTGCTACAAATCTCACTAATTTCGGGGGAAAAACACCCAAACCAATAAAATCCAACAAAATGAAACCTTGTGTTTCAGTAAAATGTTACTTGTCCTGGTTTAGGTTTTTTGCTCCTTTCTCAGCGAGGGGTTTAACAGCTCAGCTCTTGCCTGGGCCTCAGTCGCTGCCATGGCATTCAAGGTTAGAGAGATAGGGATGCCTCTGTGCATAAACATATTTGGGAGAGAAGAAAAAAAACCTTAGTAGCAAGATGTAGAGTGCTAGGTCAGGGCCTGTATGGAGAAGCTGAAAGCTCTGAAGGCCCACCCAGGCCTACTAGAGAAGGGGTAGGAAGAATTCCAGGCATCCCGCTGCTGTTTGTGGNGTTACCTTAAAGGATAATACATATTGTCAGGTCAATTTAATCACAACATATAGCAACTTGGTATAAGAGTGCCTCTTCAGCCATACTAAAGTATTATCATAATATTGTTTGATTATTTTATACTTAATTTTATGAATTACGTTCTTCTGGTCTATCCTTTCAGAAGGAAATGCAAGTGTAAATAACGTTTGTCATGTGCATATGTTGCTAAAGGGACAGTGTGCACATAGCAGGGAATTGATACAAATTTCTCTTAGTGTGCTAGTGTTGGAATTGTCATCTCTGCATGCTGTTTATCTCCTCGCATCATTATTCCTCCACAGGCTGGACTTAAACCGTAAATTTATTGAAGGAAGACATGTCTCATTATTTACATACATACCATGTATTCCTTTCTTGCATCATAAACAGTAGATATCTGAAATGTGGAAAATGTTTTCTAAAGCATGTTAGTGACGTGGAGATATAGTCCATTGCCACGTTAATAAGTTGTTATTAGGGCAGTTGTCTGCATTAATATAGAAAACAGGTTATTTTCAAAGATTGGCTGTCTTTGTTACAATTACGGTAGCCAAAAAGACATTTTTTATTTTAAGAGTAATTTGATATGAAAAATAAAGCATACTGTCCAGACAAGGAAACAGATAGAAACTTTAACACTCACAAGCAAAATAAGAACTCTTAATTAAAAGTCAGATTGTCTGTCTTCTGTCACAGCAATAGTAAGAATTGTAGAGAGAGGAAAATAGAATTTCCTGCAGTTTCCTATCTGAACTTGAGTAGAAACAAAAAATTGAAACCAAATAAGTTGAGATGACTGGAGAATTAATTGGAAGAGGATTGGAGAGCTCACTTAATTTAGAAGTAGCTGAAAAGCAGGAAAATATGGAAATGAGAAGAGCTTCGGAATAAAGAGACAGAGTTCATGTGCAGGGAAGAAAATATAACAGCAGGAAACTGCAATTCTAGATTTGCTGATGCCTCCTAAAGAATAATTCTAATAATGAAAGTTTTAATAGGGAGAAAGAAACCAGCACCATGAAAGCATGTGTAAGTTCATTGGCAATGGTAGTACTCCAGGAAGTTATTTGAGGCAATGCATCTGCATCTGGAGAGTTAATACAGTCATACCTTGCATATTCGTGCCTACTGATTTGCGTCTTCAGAGATTTGTGGAATATTTCTCAGTGAATATTAATTGGCTGTTCTCAGAGCATGCCCCTGTGGGGCGAGGGAGCGGCGCCTCTCGCTTGCTGAGGACAGCCACAGTTTGCTCCAGGTGTTGCGGATGTTATGTGGTGGGGAAGGTTTATAACACGCGGTGTATAGTCCCACAGTGCTGCCCATGCCAGGAGCGGGGTGTCCCACCGCTTCTCCCCCCGAGTGTCTTGGCGTGAGGTGCTCTCAAGCATTTGACCCCGCCAGAGCCTTTCCGGGGAGTGCCTGTGGACTTCGAGCGAGGAGTGCCATGGCCCCAGGATGAGCTTCCCCTCTGCGACAGCAATACAATGATGCTTAGCAGCAGCGGCCTAGCGATGGCAAAAGCAACAGCATGATCGAAGGGAAGCCCAGGGATTCTCCAGGGTACCCCCATTTGGGGAGTGCTCAGAAATGCTTCCCTTTGCTCCCCTGTGCTGTGCGAGGTCATGGGGAGCTGCTGAAAATGCTCCTCAGTGCTCCGGGGTGGCGGCATGGCAGGGTGATGCGCATGGCCTATGTGCATATTCATGCTCATGGATTGGACGATTCACAGGACCCCCAGGAGACCCATAACCCGCAAATCAGAGGCAAGACTCTATTTACCTTGACTAATTCAACCCAAATCTTTTATTAGATGTCTCATTTTTGTGCCTTTGCAAAGAACACGTTATAGAATCTTCTACTTATTTTCTCACCTTACATGTTCTAAATTCGAAGTGGTCCATGACCATAGACATTACTTGGAGATTAAACTAAAACTGGACACTTATTTAAAAACCGTGCATGTCTTAAAGATTCTTGTGTGATATGCCTCTGCCTTGCATAGTACATGTACATAAGTTGCTTTCTCAGCAGATTAATAATTTATTTTGAGATAGTCTTTCAGAGATACACATTAAAGTTGTGTGGATTGATGTCAGAAACTGAGGTTAAATAACAAGCTCAAGGTTAAATAACAGGTAGTCTGTTAAAACTATTGCATGCCTATGTCACTTGGCTGGATACTAATTAAATATACATGGAAACAATATAATGAACTTAAATGAATGGCTCTAAGGTGGTATCATATTCCAACGCATTAAGTCATGCAGTATTTTCTCCTACTACTTAAGACTAGTAATCGATTTGAAATATAACTGTCCACTTATTTCAGCCAGTGAGAGGTGTATAGGCAACTATTTGAAATTGTTGTAATACTATGCACATTTTTAAACTGTTTTATGGGTGATTTGTTAGGTAGGAAGATTAAATTTCACAGTAGTGTGTCTCCACAATAAACTCACACGTATTGTAAATGTTTCCAATCCATTTCCTTACTATGCAGTATACGTTAGGAGAGACAATGTCTCAGAGTAAGTGCCCAATATATGTGCTGCTGTACATGCTTTACAAACACCTATGTGCTGTATTGTATCTGGGAGTCAAAAGGAAGTATTGGAGCTCTTTTTGAATTGGTATGCCTCTGTAATGTTGCAGCTTTTTCAGCTTCATTATATTTATTTGCTTGTTCCTAAACAGTAGAAGTTTACTAGCATTTGAGTCTTAGGGTTAAAATACTGTCCTATCTCAGATGAATTTCTGGAGTGTATTTTGAATTTTGTCAGCTGTCATGATACGTGGATAAGCACCTTTATACTTAAAATTCTTCCTACAGTTGTACCTCTGCTAAAAGTGCAGGGTACCAGCTAACCATAATCTGCATGGAACACAGAGAAAGGGAATCTGCAGATACTGATTAGGGATCCTGCTGCTAAAGGGTGAGCTGAGGGTTGGTTACCATAATGGAGTAACTTCGATTAATGTGTTATGTCCACTAGTAACATTGGCTTGCAGGTACTAAACCAGGCAGTCCAACTGCCTTGATGCAGAAATTGGTGAGTGCACAGTCCTGTTGGTCAAAGGGATTGAGTAAATAATCCTTAAACCAAGATGAGTTTGAGCTGCTTATGAAATTGTGCACATCTGGTTGACTTGCTCTGTTCTCATTGTTACCTAGTAGGAGTCAGTTGCTTCTGAAGTTTCCATATGATCTTTCAAGCTTGGTCCTAATTAGTATAGCTAACTGCAGTCATGTGTTTTAGGAATTGCATAGTCAGAGTTAGTGTGGTGAATTTTACATGAACAACTGTATTTAGATAAATTAATATTTGATTTTTTTCAACTGGGGGCAAGCAGCAATAGAAAACCAGAAACTACCTCATTATTGGAAACTTCTTGGATTCAAGCAGAGGCAAAATATTAATGCAGTAGAGACCATCCTTGTCACAAGTTCTTGTACTTTTCCAGCTTTTGACTATATATAATATATATAATGGTCAAATTATGTATATATAATTTCTGGTTGATCTGGGCTTTATTTCTTTATTTGCTCTCATTCCACTCTTTTTTCCTTTTTTTTTTTTTTTTTAATTTGAGGGAACACAGATGTGATACCAGCTGGTTATGTTGGAAAAACAGGAAATATTCAGCATTCTGAGAAAACTGCTGATCAATTTGAGATGTTATTTCCAGAATTTCAGAGTTCATTAGGAAGTGTAATGAAAATTTGTAGAAGAAGAATGGGATCTGCATATCAAGCTTCGTAACTTTTAAGATAGTAGACTTTGATTTACACCTTTTATTTTGATTCAGACACACAGTCAGTCTGTCGCTCACATTTAATTGGGTCTAACAAAGTCAGTGCAATTGTTTGCCTCTCATTGCTGCTAGAAGCCTTTTGACCATCAAGAATCAAATTATGTTAATGACAATTGCAGGCTGAAGGATTAATAGAAGCATGAAGACTCCAAAGATGATTTGCATTAACAATATTGACCGTTTCTGAAAGGAAGATTTAGGGGAGGAATTGACTGGCCAAGCTACCCCAGTAAGGAATCTGTCTTTTCCCTGTTACACTTAATGTGTAAGCCTAACAATTATATGAAGAATAGGAAAGCTCAGCTTTTTCCATTAGGTACTTAAAGATCCCATTAATAAGGGACCTTTTTAATAATTTTCATCTAGTTCTATTATTCCAGTGGCACAGAGACTGAAATGATAATATCTAATTGCATTTCAAGAGATTGAGCAAGCACATCTGCCAAATCTCCTTGGCAACCAGTATGTCCTTTTCAAGATAAGGGTATTCTGTGAAATGAAAAACAGATTAATGCTGGATCCACTTGATCTTATCTTCAGGACATTCAGCCCACTTCCCACATCACCAGATGTCTGATTACTTCTTTTAATACTGACTAATTAAATAATGGATTTTGGAAAGAGTTAACTAGAGAAAACAATTCTATTATCAAGGTTGCATTCAGAAAAGAGCCCTTAAAAGATTTAAACTTGGGCAGAATACAGTATGTGGTACAAAATGAGCCAAAAATTCCCAAGCCTTGTTTGTTCCATGACAATAGAACCATAAATGTTGGAAAAGACCTCCAACTATTAACCCAGCAGTGCTGTGTTTGCCACTAAGCCCTGTACACAAGTGCCACATCCGTGTGTTTTTTTGAACACTTCCAGGGATTGTCACTCCAGTGCTTCCTTGGGCAGCCTGTTTCCAATGCCTGGCTTCCTTTTCAGTGAAGAAATTTATAGTAGTATCCAATCGAAACCTCCCTTGGTGCAACTTGAGGCCATTTCCTCTCATGCTGTCATTTGTTACCTGGAAGAAGAGACCAACCCTCCCTTTACTACAACCTCCTTTCAAGCAGTTGTAGAGCCATAAGATTAGAGTGATAATAAAACTTGCTTTCACACTATTAAAGGTTAATGCAGTAAAACAGACAGACAAACATGGGGAGAAACAAATACAGTTTGTGTTGTATTTTCAAAAATCTGTAGACTGCTAAAGAAACAGAAAGAGGATTTTCAGGACATTAGAGATAATGGGAGTTAGCCTTCTAATCTGCTTATGACTTAAAAATTCCACTACATTTCTGTTTAGGCATGTACTGCTCCTGAAAATGTAGCTTGTCATAAAAGTCTCTTTCTGGAGGATGGACATGACACATCAAATAATTTGAGTTCTATCACCCTAGTCTTTCAGTTTTGATTGTCATTTGACATTCTAGTAATGATAGCTTTTTTTTGGGATGGCTGAGAGTTTTCTCTTTTCTCTACTTGAAAACTGATGTCCTTGTCACCTGATGCTAGAGAAGCAGGCACAGTCCCTTTTTCATTATGACCAGTTCCTTATGACATTTTTCATAGTTGTAATTTAAGAAGAAAAAACATGCTGGTAGTAGAGGATAGTAACAAGTACCTTGGAATTCTCACAAGTCACAACACTGTATCCTAATTTGTTCTGTGACTGTACAGCTTTGTTATCCCCCAAAAGCCAATCTCTCCTTTGCAAATTGCTTTCATCTTTGGGGTTAATGTGCATCATTACTGTAAAAGCCAGACCCCTAACCAAACCAACTAATGGAACTTTACACTTACTTCTTTGCAAATCTGAAATTTCTGAATATTATTGGCTGTACTACCTTCTTCTGGACAGGAGTTTGAACAGATTTTCTCTTCCATCATTTCTAATGCCCTCTTGTTCACTTTTGTTGTAGCTGAAGTTTAAATACTTTCAATAAATATACAGCAATTTTTTTAACTTCTTATGGGCTTATCAGCTAAAGTTGCCCTTTCAGTAGCTTTGCTTACTGAAATGTGTGAACTATTTCTTAACACAAGAGTAGTGAGTTGTATAGATAATTAAAGAAATCCCCACAGTGTGTGTGCTATTGAGATATATATGTACCATGTTAAATCAAAGTAATGGCTATGTGGCTACAGTATTTTTATATTACATGTATCATCCTTGATTCTGTTATGCTGGAGAAAATGTGGACCAAGTGAATTGAAGAAAACAGGCTAGGTTTTTTTCTGTGATGTTCACCTTACAATTAGGGCTTGTATTATGTGTTTTTCAATGGTATAGAGTGATTACTGTTTTTCTTACATTTTGTTTACTTAAATTTTAAATCAGTCTTAGTTTAATATATAAAAAAAATCTCAGTTGTTTTTTGCCTTGTTTTATAGAAGCTGAGTAATAGCAACCAAGCCTAAGAGAGATCATGGGAGATCTTCATGCTGACATTTGTTAGAGTTGGACCAGGTCCTAAGGCAAGAGGATGTGAAACTAAGCTCTTTGTAGGGATAAGAAGCAGCATCACTACGATGATGATTATCAGCATGAAAGCACTCTTGCAACAATGCTCTTACTGTTTGTCATTGAATGTGAATTCTGCTTGTTGTGAGTTTGCTTCCATTTCTGATTCTCTCATGTTTAAAACTTGTATTAGTTGCATACTGGTTTCTCTAATCCGTGTATATTTTTAAAAATAACTTCCTTCTCTCTTTAGGCGGGAATTTTCAGCATGAATGCATGTGAAGAGGGGTTTGCCACTGGTGGCAGGGATGGCTGTGTTCGCTTGTGGGACTTAAATTTTAAACCAATTACTGTGATTGATCTCAGGGAAACAGACCAGGGATATAAAGGTAAACTGAAGTTTGTCACTTTCAATATATCAATCAGGTAGGAAATTTATCAGTGTCTTGAACAAGAAAAGACTTCTAAACCCCAAAATGTTGTTTCATGTATGTTACTGTAAACTATTTGCTAAAATAGAATAGAAAAGGCCCACTACTATGAAGGTCTTACAGTCCTTAAAAGTTATTATGAAACAAAAAGTGAAGATGTAGACACAGGTTTAACTTTTTATGCAAAAAAATTTGCTAGTGGGCAGCAGATTTTAGCAAGGAAGAGTAATGCCTTAAGAAAATTTGGAAGGGATAAGGAGGTCTGTAATGTAAAACAACAGAGTACAAAAATGATGTTTACTTGTTAACCAAATTTTCATTAAACTATTTGGAAGTTATCTACAATTTTGTAGTACTTAAAACCATGCTTAAATATACCTATAACTTCAGTGACAGTATGTCATGCAAATTTTACAGAGTATTCTAGACATTGTAATGGTTTAGGAAAAGAATACAAACATATGAAAATATAATACATATAAACAAACATATAAAACCCACAAACATATAAAAAATACAAACATTGTAATGATTTAGGAAAAGAATACAAACATGTACTGAAACACTAATGTCTCTTACAGTATGGCTTTTGTTGGCATTTGGTTTTCTTTGCCCCCAGTCACTTTGATATTTTCTAATATCTTGCCGAGAATTTGACTATGTGGTAGAATGTCTGATGGCAACCAGTCCTTTACTTCTTTACTTCTGATATAACAGGCTCATGTTATGAACTCTATTGCCTTGTCAAATGCCCATTACAGAGCTAATAGATATTTAACAATCTCATCTTAAAAATCCACTTCAGTACAGTGGTAAGTGTCCCCACCTGGCGTGTGGGAGACCCGGGTTCGATTCACACCAGGGAGACAGTGTTAAGAGTTGGACTCGATGATCGTTGTGGGTCCCTTCCAACTCAGAATATTCTGTGATTCGTTGATCTTTAATAAAATCAGTTTCCTCACTTTTTTTCCCTTCACTCTTATTTCCTTCTTGTATACTTTTGAGAATTGCCTTTATGATCCCTCCTTTTACTAATTTTCTTAATTGTGCTTTCTGCTGCTCCTATACCCTACCCTTTATCAGAGATTCTCATTGATTGTTTCTTAATCTTTTAATCTTTGTAGAGAGTATAGCAATATAATGTCTGAATGGTAAGATGGTTATATTCACAATGCAATCAACATACCAAATCTGTAAGGCAAAACAGATGCTGTGGGGGGTTAGAGTAACACAGTTTACATGTATATGGATTTTGAAGGGTGTTTGAGGGGGCCTTAGCTCTGCTGTGGTTCAGCAGACTGACCATTGCATTGCAGTTGGAGTGCACCCCTGGAGCACATTGTCCTGTCTTATGTAGAGGGAGTTTTATTTGTGCATTTGAAGGCTGTCTTGTAGTGCAAAACATGTTAATTAGGCACAATCAGGAGCTTTGCTTTGAGATCTAGCTTGGTCAGAATTGAAACATCTGTGTAGACCCCAGACTGGTCTATTAACCCATCATTCACTGTTTGCGAGTCGTGCAAGTTTTTTCCGAAGTAAATTTAATAACATAAGGCTTTTCTTCTCCCTCTACAGAGTTAAAAATATTTTTCAAAAACATGTCAACCTGGACCATTACAATATTTCTTCTCTTATCTGACAGATAGAATTTTATCTCACATATCAGTCCGGAACAGATTTTCTAAGATACTCTTGAGCTACTCTCCACAAAAAGTTGGTGTTTAGGCAAAGTTAATTGTTAGGCATTATTATCATCTGGTTATGAATGTTTCAAATTGGTAAAACTGAGTTGCGTTATCAGAATATGATAAATGCAGACCGTTTTAAAAGGTGCATATTACTAAAACTGGGCACCTAAGACTGAGTTCTCAGTGTAAACTATCCTAACTTCCATTTTATTTTTCCCAAACTTATCTACAAGCAAGGACTGTGAGTCCTTACTTCCAGTGTAAGCCTAGAAACTAATTAAGTTGTTAGAAATTAATATAATGATATATGTTAATTTAGAATTAAATTCCATCATAAACCCTTTTCGTCTCTGTATATATTGTTTCAGTTTGATTTATTTTTATTTTTTGTTTAGTGGGAAAAAATAATTTCATGTAGTATTAATGTGTTACAAAGAATTGGGCTTTTTTACTGTCTTACATGTAGTGCTTGTTCCACTGATGCTTCTGCCACTTCCCAGTTTAGGTTCACTAAGGTCCATAGGTTGATGTGAAATTGTAATTTATATTCTCTGCCATCTTTGTTGAAACTTAAAGACATCAAAGGCATAATTTCAGCTGCAAATGCCAAAACCATGTTTTCATTCATTAAAATAAGGCTCACATTTTATTTTAGATTTTTGGTTTTAATTCTAAGCTTGAAAAGTTTATGTTCCAAGGGGAAGTATGTGTTGTACATTAGAGATAAAAGGAATAAAAGGAGTAAGTAGAGTAATAAGAGAAGGTATATGGATGCTTCTTGACATTTTCTTGCTTTTATGTTGTGTGCTATCTTGAATTTGTTTCACAAATTCTGTGGATGAATCTCCAAGAGCCAATCTCTTCTACAGGTCTGTCTGTGAGAAGCGTTTGCTGGAGAGGAGACCATATACTCGTTG
>WEKX01007148.1:0-80547 GCA_013390025.1 Pitta sordida
AGCACTGATCCCTGTGGGACTTCACTAATTCCATCCAGGCCGCCAGCTGGATGTGGCACCGTTTACCAGCACTCTGAGCTCGTCCATCACACCAATTCCTAACCCAACACAGAATGCTCCTATCCAATCCACACTCTGCGAGTTTCTTCTGAAGCTTACCATGGGAAACCTTNGGGAAACCTTACCATGGTAAGATCTTTGCTAAGATCCAAGTACACAACATCCACGGCCTTGCTATTGTCAACCAGGCGAGTCACCAGTTCATACAAGATCGGGTTGGTCAGACAGGACTTACCTTTTCTAAATCTGTGTTGACTAGATCTAATGTTGTAGTTATTATTCAGGTGCTGCATAATGGCGTTCAGGATTATCTGTTCCATGACTTTACCTGGGACTGAGGTCAGGCTGACAGGCTTATCATCTATGTATATATCAGGTGTGTGTATGACCTGGATCATCTTTCCTGCCCTTCTTATGGATGGGTGTCAGATTAGCCAATTTCCTGTCATCTGGTGCATCACCAGTAAGCCAGGACTATTGGTAGATTATGGAGAGTGGCTTTGTGAGTTCGTTTGCCAGCTCTTTCATCACCCTCGGATGGATCTCATATGGTCCCATGGACTTGTGAGGATCCAATTCCTGTTAGTGTTTATCACTTTGGGATGTGCTTACTCAGCACTCTGGCTGCTGTTCATACATGTTCAAGCCTCTTCTTGCACATCCCAGACCCTTGAATGATCAGAAAATCTTTGCCGAAGTATTTAATTAGCTCTGTTGTAGTTTTGCTGCCTGGACTTGGCAAAATTTGTGATTCTGCTTGTGTTTGCTTCCTCCTAAACTGAAGTCATGGCAGGATAAAAGACAGACAGGATTCCCAGTTGAAGCTCCCCTGTCATGAGTGTGGGACCTGGAGTCCCTCTGAGCTTCTCCATCATGTGTGGAGCTCTTTTGAACTTTCATCTCTGCTCTCTGTGAGGTTTTTTTTTTGCACATTAGAGAAACTAAGAATTTTCTGAGAATGTTCTGCCATTGGTAGCTCTGAAATGAAACCAGCAACATTAACTGTGTTCAAAACTATGACTTGGAGCAGGTCACCATAATTTTCAACCCTTTCTATTTAATTCCTTTGCAGAAAGTGTCCTGTTGGATCAATAACTCCCACCCCAGATCCTGGCTGTAAGTTGCAACACCAACCATTAAGGTCACCTTTCCACTCTGAAACAAACAAAGTCGCTTGAAGGATCCTCAGTGTTCCTTTGATGCCTTTCACTTTGATCTGGGAGCACTTTTTTTATCCGGCCTCCTGGCATCTTTGGGAGAAAGGGAGGTATTGAGAGAGAATAATTTACAGGACTTCATGGCGTGGTGCCATTTGTTACAGTATAATCACGCTTGAAATATGCAATAGAACATCGTTCTCGTGTTAATGGGGGAAACTGTTGGATTATGTCCCACGTCGTTTTTCTTTCTCTGTGTGTAAAGTTTTCTTGCTGTGTGTGAGATAAATAAAGGATTTTATCTACATTCCTAATAGCTGGTATCAGAAGGGAAGCGCTTCAATTAAATTGTTCCTAGATTTTTTTTCTCCACAGAAGACTATTTTATTGTCTTACATCCTTCCATTTTTTTCCCACCTCTTTCAATAATCCTAAACTCAGGATACAAATTGTTTCCCTTTGCCCACACTCTGGATAAAACATCTCTTTCCAAAAATAGCAGAATGATGTTACATTTTATTTGTTGTAGGAAGAAAAGAGTGAGTGGGAGGTGAACAGGAGGACGAAAGTTCTTGGGGAGATAGGATTTGCTTTCTTTCTTGTTTTTCGGTTGTTGTCAGATCTGCACCGATTGTGACCTGGAGATGCCTGTGCAGGTGGAGGGACAACAGAGAAAGGGCTGTAAGAGCACAGGCAGAGTATTTCTGCATTTTGGGAGGCAGGGTTCATCTTCCCGTCGAAGCAGGACTGTGAGAAATGAAGGCCATTTAGGGAACCATTTCAGGTGATTTTCACCATCACTCTGGAAAAATACAAATGTCCTTCCATCCAGCCTAAGTGAAATAAAGGTAGTTCAAGGCAGCTTGGATATCACTTTTTCTCAGAGATTTTCAGCAGACTGAATAGGATCCCAAGATGGTTTGGATTGGAAGAAACCTTATAGACCTTAAAGTTCCAACCCCCTGCCGTAGGCAGGGACACTTCCCACTAGACCAGATTACTCAAAGTTCCATGCAGCCTGTTTTAAAACTTGATGATATTCATGGGTTGTTGGAGATGTGTGTACAGTTCCTTCTGCCCTGTGACTCTTAGGTTTAGTACTGGCAGTGCTTTCTTGTTCAACTTGTTGTTCTTGTCCTAATTTCTAGGGAACAAAGTATTCCTGGTAGTCAAAAAAAGGACACTGGAGCAGATAAAGTGTTATTGTGTGGTAATTCTTGTGCTCCAAAGTTATGAGAAACCTTTGAACAGTCTTTTGCATGATTATCTTAATATCACAAAGACGGATAATGTAAATGGAGATTTCAAGCTTGACCTGATTCATAAATAGGATAAGTTAAAATGATGAACGTGATTAAGTTATTTGCTGCAGCTGCTTCCAAGGCTGGATTGATTTGAGTTTCTGCTGACAAGGCATTGAGAGGCTGGGAAGGACATCCCTGAGCTGGGGAAGGAGGAGTGTTGGAGATGTGAAGCGTGGGTGGATGATGGTGGGTTGGCAGTGCTCTGAAGCCTTGGGCTGATAGTGAGGTCTTCTGCAATAATTTGGTCTGCTTTTGGCAACATAGTTAAATGAATACAATAACTTTAATTGAATGATGTGTTCCTGGTACTGCCATGGAAGTTGATGCATCTCAATGTTTTATTACTTGCTTTGCCTGGTGGCAAAGTTTGGAGTTTGGGCACAAATACTGACTTACTAAAAAAGAGTTCTGTTTGCATTAGTTGTATGTTCTGACAAAAAAACTTGCACTGGGGAAAGATTCCCCAGTCCACGTTGGGACTTTTTCTCAGACGCAGACATTGTGAATTGCTCAGCAGTGGTGTGCAGGGCCCAAGCTGGATCCATGCTTTGGAAATCTGTCTTCTGCAGCATCTCAGTTGGTTATTTAATATCTGACTCAGATCACTTTTTCATCTTTTGTCTTAAGATTTCACCTGTGTATTAAACCCACACTTTAAATTGGGTCTGAGAACTTTGACATCACAGAAATTCATGGTTGTGGACCTGTCGGGGGGATCTCGTGCCTCCTGGCTCTTGGTGTAGATGAAGAAGCAGCATGTCAACAGTGTAACTGTAGCACTGGCCAGTGAAGACTTGGGGCAAAATGATCATTGACTTCAGCCTGGAGAAGAGAAGGCTCTGGAAAAATCTTAAAGTCCCTTCCAGTACTTAAAGGGGCTCCAAGAGAGCTGGAGAGCATTTTGGACAAGGATGTGAAGTGACGGGACAAGAGGGAATGACTGTAAACTGACAGCAGATTTAGGTTGGATATTAGGAATAAATACATATTAGGAATAAATTAGGAATAAATCCTTCCCTGTGAGAGTGGTGAGGCCCTGGTACAGGTTGCCCAGAGAAGCTGTGGCTGCTGTATCTCTGCAAGTTCTGAAGTTGGGTGGGGTTTGGAGCAACCTGGTCTAGTGGAAGGTGTCGCTGACCATGGCAGTGGAGTTGGAACTGAATGGTTTTGATCCTCACTGTTCTCATTATCCTGACTAACAAGTTCTCTTGTTTTTTCATGGAGAGGGCCCATATTTTCCTTAGTCTTCCTTTTATCACTGACTCACCTATGGAAGCTTTCCTTGTTGTCCTTGATGTCCTTGGCTAGATTTAATTCTGTCAGGAATCAGGACTTTATCTTTCCTAATCTGATCCCTGTCTGTTCAGACAATATCTCTGTACTTCTCTACACTTCTCCCACCCTCTGTGTGCTTTGTTTTTCTTTCTGAGTTATTCCAGGAACTCCTTTTTCATCCTCACAAGCCTCTTGGCATTTTTTCCTGACTTCCTTTTTGTTGGGATGCATCACTCTTGAGCTTGGGGGAGGTGATCCTTGAATATCAACCAAGTTCCTTGGGCTCCTCTTTCTTTCAAGACTTTATCTCATGGTACTCCCCCAAATTGATCCCTGAGGAGGCCAGGGTCTGCTCTCCTGAAGTCCAGGGCAGTGACCTTGCTGTGCACTGTCCTGGCTGCCCTGAGCATCTTGAACTGCCTGAATTCATGGTCACAGCAGCCAAGTCAGCCCTCGAGCTCCACATTCCCCACCAGCCCATCTGTGTTGGTGAGAGCAAAGTCCAGGACAGCCCCTCTTTTGTGTTTTGACATTAAGCGTGTATAGGCCCATGTCCAGAGAATTGTGATGTATTTGCTTTGTAGATTCTCGTCCTGGTCCATATATCACATCTACCGGCTCTCCTTTACTTAACCTGCAAAGATTTAAGGCACTTAATTGCTGGAAGCTTTGGCAACATAAATTAAAAGCCTTTTATAAATCAGGATTTGTTGGTCTTCAGATCACTGTATAAAAGTAAAAAGCTACTGCATCTCCTCTTGATGCTTCATGGCACTGTCCTTGTATTAAATCCACCTTCTTACGGTGTTTCCTCTGTAAATCCTGCAGGTTTTAACAGTCTCCTAAATCTCTCAGTTTGGTACAGAAAATATCTTCTATATTTACTTGTTTGTTAGTTTTAAGAGTAATTTTTATTTGACCAGCTTTACAAAGCTCTCTGGGTGTACATATAAATATATATACTATGTATTATTCTTTTCACAACTCTTTATTTCTCTCTATATATGTAATATTCTTTTAATTCTAAAAAGCTGGATAAAATTCCTTAACCTGTCTGAAGTGATGTCTCATTCTTGTAAAAGTCAACATTTAGATGCACAGTAGACTTACCCTGCAGAGGCATTGCAAGAACTGTTCCCATTTCTGTACCTCATTTTTACGGTGCCTGAAATCCTCTGATCGTCTTAAACTTCTCCCCCGTGTGAGCAAACCTGGTGTTGGCAAATGCAGCAACCCTAGCTCAGTTGATGTGCACTGATTTGAAAAACTGAGGTTTTCCTGGTGCTTTAGCTTTGGGAAGAGGGTTTTAGTGCATCCACATTTCTTTAGGCATCTAAATTACAGCCCAATTTTTGATTTCTTCCCCCTCCCCTCCCTTCTCTATATCTTTTCCAGAACTGCTGCTTTTTAGAGGACTTTTTAAAAACAAAAATAGTGGGATTTTTCCTACTCAGAAACCAGTGCCTGATGCTGGGAAGGCCTTTTACAAATGCTGTGCAGTGCTGCTGCTGGAAACAGCCTCCCATAGCAACCTTCAGCTCAAAAGCTAAAATCACATCAGCCCATATGACAGCTTTATTATTAGATTGGCATATGAACCCTTTGGAAGTGGTCTAGGTGGCAGCGAAAAACTTCCCTAGATTCTTTGGGTTTTTTATTATTATTCATTTTATATTTTCTGAGGGCTTTTTATCACTCTGAGTTTTGCTGTTGTTTCTTTTTTTCCCCTTTTTAAAAAGGAGAACTTTTTTTCCTCAGATGGAATAAATGTTGTAAAAGTGAGAGACACCATTCTAGGGAAGGTAGAAGATCTCTGTCATAAGTTATGACATGTGATCATGGCCATCAAGACAGTAATAATAACAGAATGGTTTGGTTTGGAAGGGATCATCCAGATCCAACCCCCTGCCATGGGCAGGGACACCTTCCACTAGACCAGATTGCTCCAAGATCCATCCAACCTGACCTTGAACACTTCCAGGGATGGGACATCCAAGACTTCTCTGGGCAACCGATTCTATTGCTTCACCACCTGTCACGGTCCACCCGGCTAGGCTGGATGTGTGAGGGTTCCTTTGCAGGATCTCAGAGTGCAAAAAAAAATTCTGAGGGAGAGTTTATCTTTGATCAAACAGCGAAACTTTATTATGTGCCTGTAGAGTGGCAATGCGATAGATGAAAGAGTGAAAGTAAAGAGGAGAAAGGAAAAAAGGTTTATAGCTACCACCACGACGAGCCCTCAAGGTGTCCTTACAGATCGTCGTTATGCGGGGTGGGAGAAGCTTCCAAAGTTTCATTGCTAGGAGGGCCATCTTTTATCCTAGCTGTCACACCTCGCCCCCTCATCTGTCCCATGGACTTTTTGCCAAACTCTGCCTTTCTCTGCCATGCATGCCCAACGAGGAGTGTCCAAGGCATAGTCAGGGTCAGAAGGGAGTGGCCTTCTGCCAGGGGGTGTGTTTTCATGTTGTGATGAACAAATCCATCTTCCTGCACAGCGGGTTGTTATGGTTTCACGTTTCTGGAGAATAGGTACAGCGTGGTTCGTTCCACCCCCCCATATCAGAGAAGGGTGCAGCACACTCGGTACCACACTGTTCATTGTTCTGGGGTATCTGCACCTTGGTTTCCATAGGAAACACATTCCTGTCTCAGCCCAGGGAGCAGCACCTGGCAGCCGCTATGTCTCAGGCAGGTAGGCTACTGCAACTCTTGTCAAGGTCTTAGCCTAAGTTTTAGGGGCATCTATATTGTCCAAGTCCCCGATGACAACGTTGAGACAATATTCTTCTTCTGACTGACTCTTATACCACCCCACAGGAAAGAATTGCTTCTTAATATGTTTCATGTTTTCTACTTCTGCATATGGACAAGCAGGGAATTCTTGCTGGAGAACTGTGGCAGCAGTGGATTTGGGCTCAGGTTGTGCCATTTTGGGATTTGTGTTTGTTGCACTGTGCCATTCCTGTTGTCCAACCTCTCTACAGACCCGTCACACCTCCATGCTCTCTGTGCTTCCTCCAAACTTATGTTGATGAAGGGAAGACTCAAAGGACCTGGAGAGCTGGGGGGAACTTTGGAGAGCAGTTGTTGGGCTAGAAAAGGATGTTCCAGGTTCAATCTGAGCTAAAGCTGATGATGGGAGTGTTTGTCTCTTGGGCTTTTTGCTGAGCTTGGCATTAGTGATGCAATGGATTGGATGGACTCTTCCTCCCCAGCAGAAAACCAGGCTGGACAGAGTTCTGAGCAACCTGGTCTAGTGGGGGGCGTTCCTGCCCCTGGCAGGGGGTTGGAACCAGATGATCTTTCAGGTCCCTTCCAACCCAAACCACTTTGTTATTGTGTGATTCCAGGAAGCCCAGTTGCAGAACAGCTGCTTGTGGCCTTCACCCACCCCGTGGACATGAGCAGCTTGCTCTGAGCTGGTGGCTGCTGGGGCCTCTCTGACTGCAGGGTGAAAATGCCTTGTGCTGTTGACAGTACTAACCTATATGATGTCTCTTGATCATATTCCACTGGTGCAGTAATAGTCACATCTACATTTGTGGTCCACTGAGTCCATGGGAGGAGCAGCATCCCTCCTGCTTGAGCTCTGGATTTCTCTTCCCAAGCTCTTCTGGGGTGGAGGAAAACTCAGCAAATTATTTTTGGGTGGAGGAGAGGGGGTGGCTTTCTGTGCTGACTGTAAGCAAGGAGCTGGCCAGACTTAGACCTTAGGAAAGTGACAGTGATAGAGAAAAGGATTTGAAGTCCATGTGAGGAGTTGCTTCACTTTATCGGTGATTCCTTTCCAAGCTTTTTAACAGGCTTTGAGTGTCTCCATCCTCCGTTTAAATCCTGTTCCTCTCCATCCATTTGCACTTCATAGAGAAGGAAGAAATGACTCATTACACAGCCTACAAGGAAACCTTAATGAATAACTGCATTTAAGAAAAAGAATAAAATGAAAAATAAAGTTCTGTCTGGGGCAGAGTGGTGCTTTTGCTTTCTAGAACTCTGAAAGAATAAGTTAGGCTGTGTCTTTTTGTTTGCTTTTAATTAATTGAGTCGTTTTAAGACTGGTGTTAAGACTAATAGGACTTTGTTGGGTCTAGAGCTGTGGGTTTGTGGGTTGCTTCTTCTATTTTTGGCTTTACTTGGTTTTAATTTGCTTGAAACAGCAAGGGCAAAATTTGCAATTCTCCCAGGTTTCTTCCTTTTCCATTTCTCTTCTTTCTTCTTCAAACCTTGTTGCTGGCAGCATCCCATGGGGAGGAGGAGCAGGTCAGTGCCCTGACGAGCTTTCTGGACATCTTTGGCACTAATCAGAGCACAGGGATGTCCTTTGAGGCACCTGCGGTGTTCGGGAGGTTGATAGGATCCCCTTCCCTTCCTGAGGAGTTATGGTCTCCTGCCAACGCCCTGAAAGAAATATTTATTTACCTTTCTTCCTTTGCTGTTCTGATGGAATGAACCTTGGTGACACATTTCACTTTTTCTCCAGTAGTAAATATCTGGGTAGACCTACAGTTTTAAAACCAGAGTTTGTACATCACCTTCCTTGCTTATAAATGTTATGTTCGTGTTGGGATCTCTCTGCTCAGGACTCCTGAAGAGCAGGATAACAGTGTAGATAGATATTTATATATTTTGTACAGTGCATAAATTAAAAAAAATTGGAAAATGTATAAAATTGTAAAATTTATGTAATTCATGCAATGCATGAATTTTGCAGTACATGGGAAAATGGGGCAGTTGGCTGGGGCTGGTGGGAAATGGGATTTGCTCTTTCTTTTATTTAAAGGTGATGGAAGGTGTCTCTGGCCATGGCAAGGGGGTTGGAACTGAGTGATCTTTAAGGTTCCTTCCAGCCTAAACCATTCAATGATTCCATATGATTTTATGATTCTCCATTTTGAAGATTATCCTTGAATCAAAAGCTCATTAGTGCTCTTCACCATGAGCTCCAAGTCTGGGTTTTTTTGATTATTTTTTGGGAGGTTTAGGTTTTTTGGTTTGTTTGTTTCTTTGTTTGTTTGTTTGTTTAAGTCTAGTAAAGCAGTGTTTTCAAAGGGAGAGAAGAAGGTGAGAAAGAAGTATGGGGTGCTCCTCTGAGATCAAGCTGATCCATTTTTATCTGGTTATATATCATTTTTCCTTAATGCTGTTACATTATTTCAGCTGTGCTTGGTTTTCAGATTCGATGCAGATCCGAAGTTGCTATAACAACACGATGATTCATGGAATGCTCGCAACAATCTGCCAGGATTTATTTTCCTATCATGACGACTTAGATTTTTTTTTGCTGGGGATTTCTGCCTCCTTTCAGAGAGACCACGGCATGAGCTCTCTGCGGTGCTTTGCTTTGGGTTGCCTGGACTTGAGGTGGTGATACCTGAACTTGTGTACTAGACCCCGAGATCCCAAAGCATTTCACACAGGTCAATGCTCTTGTGCCAGATTTAGGATGGGAGATGGAGGTACAGGGATGTGGGGGTGGTGCAAGCACCTTCAACATGTCAGGTGTGCAACCAGAGCCTTTGGAAACTCCTACCTGTGTTTAGATGGTTCTCTTTCTCACCTCTTCTTGTAATGCTAGAGCTGATACCCTGATGACTTCTGGGAGCCTCCTGATACTTGTTGTTTCAAAAGAGAAGCACAAGTTAAGGGCTCATGAATTTCTCCTAGAAACATATTGTCAAGTTTTATGTTGCCACCTAAAGGACCTCTAGAATCACTGTTTTGGAGGTAGATCCAAAATCATTAGTAGATTTGGAAGGAACTTTAAGGATCATCTACTGCCGTGGACAGGGGCACCTTCCACTATCCCAGGTTACTCCAAGCCCCATCCAACCTGGCCTTGAACACTTGCAGGAATGGGGCAGCCACAGCTTCTCTGGGGAACCTGTGCCAGGGCCTCACCATCCTCATAGTAAATGATTTTTTCCGAATATCTACTCCAAATCTCTTCTTTTTCAGTTTAAAGCCATTCCCCCTTGTGCTGTCACTCCAGGCCCTTGCTTAAAGTCCCTCTCCAATGCTCTGGGAGCCGTTTTAGACATTGGAAGGGGCTCCAAAGTCTCCCCCAGAGCTTTCTCTTCTCGAAGCTGAACAAACCAAACTGCCTGTCTTCAGAGCAGAGGTGCTTCAGAAGATTTGATTAATAAACCCGTTTCTTTTAATTTTCTTTTGTTTTTAATTGCAGTCTGCAATAACAGCAATGCTTTTTTAGGTCTTTTAATAGAAAAAAAAAGGCTGGAATTAGGGATGATTGATTTTTCTGTGGAAGACGGCAGATTACACAGAAATATCTACTTGCTGCCAATTTCAAGCTGCTTCTACTTTGCGCAGAGGAGTCGTGATGGGAAATGTTTCAAGGTACCTCCAGACACTTTGTCAGCTTCTCAGCTGAAATCTGAAAGTTAAGCAAGGGAAATAAATGCCTTCAGTGTCCTGAAGCCTCACACCAAGAGCGTTCTCCTTTGCTCTCTCCTCTCTTTTCTGCCCTAATGTTGAGAGTTTCAGATAACACAAGGAATCATAGAATCATGGAATGGTTTGGGTTGGAAAGGACCTTCAAGATTATCTTGTTACAACGCCCTGCCATGGGCAGGGACAGCTTCCACTAGACCAAGCTGCTCTAAACCTTGAATAATTCCAGGAATGGGGAGTCCACAACCTCTCTGAACAACCTGTTCCACCACTACCTTTATAGTAAAGAATTTCTTCATAGTACCTAAGCCTTCCCTCCTTCATTTACTCCTTCTATGCTTCATTTACTTCCAACTCATAATATTCTGTGATTCTGTGTGATTTACATCTGTAACTGGAGCATTGTGTCCTGGCACCTTTCTTGGAGTTCTGGATTTTTCATCTGAAAGATGAGAATTTTTTTTTTTTAAATGAATTGTTTTGTTTTCCTGGTAACAAATATAGGACTACTTGATGTATTTTACTTTTTAGAATTATTATTATTATTATTATTATTGATTTTATTTTATTTTTTTCTATCTTTCCCATGTGGAGCTGTAGCAGGGCTCAATGCTGTTTGGAAAAGTGCTGTTCCTTCTTGCACAGTCCCATGCTGGTCTGAAAACCATCTGGAGATGGCAACAAGCTTTTGTCCATCCTGTTGAGCTGGAGTCTCTTTATCTTGTTGGATAACTGGAATGCAGTTGATCCTGTAGCAAAAATGTCTGGGCTTTCTGTGCTGCCTAATTGTGTTAAGTTGCATTTGCATCCTAAAGAGAGAGTTTGGGAGATGATGCTGAAGCCTTAAATGGATTTTTAAATTCACCAGTGCGTCAGTGGAGTTTAAAACCTCAGATAACCGAGTCTAAAGGCTTTAATGAAATGCACTGTTGTCTTTATGCCTTTGTGAGTTGCCTTGCCCTGCACTGGTTATCCACATCCTGCACATGTTGCTGCCAGCTCTTTTAGGGATAAGGAGAAATCCTAACTGTGAAAACAGCTGTGAGGGCTGTAATATCTGTACACCAGCACGTGAATTGTGCAGTTTTGCAGGGGGTCACCTCACATTGTTCCTATGGCAAGACTTTTGTTGCAGATTTTTGTTTTCACATCTCTCTTCCTGCATCACAGAAACTATCCTCTTCTAGTGCCCCTGAGCATGTGACTTACCAACCCCCAGTCCACTTTTTCTGAGTGGAATTGCGGCCAGTCACCAGTGGAGTCCCACAGGGGTCAGTGCTGGGCCCAGTACTGTTCAACATCTTTATCGATGACATGGACGAGGGAATTGAGTCCATCATCAGCAAGTTTGCGGATGATACTAAGCTGGGGGCAAATGTTGAACAGCCGGAGGGTAGGAAGGCCCTCCAGAGGGACCTTGACAGGCTGGAGAGGTGGGCAGGCTCCAACAATATNCTGGTAAAATCAGTTGCGGGACAGGGAGGGAAGAAGTGGAAAGTGTCTCCATATTTCTAGAGAAACAGCAACGACTCCTCTGTGGTGGTAGTTTTGGCAGCACTTTGCATCTCAATTTCAACCCCAAAATAGCCATGAAGTGCAGGCAGCTGTGTTTGGCGTTCCAGAAGGTGTCTCAGAAGGTGTCAGTTTTCTTGCTTTGGTCCTGACAGTGTGATGAGCCATGAAGGAACTGGCAGCCACGTGCATGAGGGAGGTAATCTGAAAAAAAAATCAGTTGGGGTTTGCAGCAAGACCTTGGGAATGACTTGGCTTGCCACACGGGTGCTTCATTGTTGAACAGAGTTTTGACAGTGACTTCAGGGCTGTGAGTCAGCATCTGTTCGGTGTTTCCTCTTGAAGAACAGCTCATATCAGCTGGAGTTGCAGAGTCCTAAGGCCAAGTGTAGCTCAGAGATCAGGGTTTTGCTCTGATCTCATAGTACATCTTGGCCTGAAACCTTTGTAGATAAATAACTGATGTGCATGGAGGGTGGAGATGCTTCCACAGGTGGTTCAGATGGCGGAATACTAAGTTTATTGCAGGGCTGGAGCACCTCTGTTATGGAGGCAGGCTGAGAATGTTGAGGGTGTTCAGCCTGGAGAAGAGAAGGCTCCAAGAAGGCTCTTCCAGTGCCTCAAGGGGCTCCAAGAGAGCTGGAGAGGGACTTTGGAGAAGGGCATGGATTTATAGGACAAGGGGAGATGGTAGCTTCAAACTACCACAGTGCAGGTTTAGATTTAGATATTAGGAAGAAATTCTTCCCTGTGAGGGTGGTGAGATAGTGGCACAGGTTGCTCAGAGAATTTGTGGATTTCCCATCCCTAGAAGTGTTCAAGGCCAGGTTGGATGTGACCCTGAGCAACTTGGTCTAGTGGAACGTGCTCCTGCCCATGTCAGAGTGGTTGGAACTGAATGATCTTTAAGGTCCTTTTCAATCTAAACCGTTCTGTGGTTCTGTGGTTGTCAGAACCTCTTGCTACTTAGGGATGCCCAACTTTGTGACTTGTCTTAGAGGTGTAGGCCCCGAACTTTGTGTTTGCTCACACCTGCACTTTGAAGTCTTTACAGAGGCTAAATCAATTTTCTCCTGGCTTCTATTTTTACTTCTCGTGTCAGTGTGATAGCAAAGGTAGAACATGCATTAGCCCTTCAGCAATGTTTTCAGGGGAAAAACTCATGGTTGCCTTTTCCTGCACCAAAATACTGTGAAACCACTGTTCCTCTTTTCCTCTCATACCCATTTGTATCAGGGGCATGGCTGTCACCCCTGTGCATGGAGGAAATTGTTCTAAAAGCAGCCTTGTTGTGTCTCAGGCAGTGGCTGGTCTGCTGGAACAGACATGGTGGTGCACCTGCAACCTTGCTTTGAAGTCTGGTAGCAGCTGTAAATGCAGCTTCCCATCACCTCCTTCAGCTGTCGGAGTCTCTTGACATGACACAGGGGAAGTTTCTGCATGAGGAATTTCAGGGAGTGAGGCGAGGGCGGGTGTACATTTTAATTTTAGTTCTGCATGACGGAAGATGCTCGCGAGCCCATCATACTAATTTCAAAACTCTTCAGTGTTGTGCTTGTTTTTCTGGAATAATACAGTGGGTTGACTGGGGAATAAGCCAGCAGAGCAGGAATTTGGGGAACAGTAAAACCAACCACGCAGACATAAGTTAGTCTGTACAGCCTGTCATTAACCGCCTGTGTATCTTCCTTGGCCCTGTTCCTACCCCTAAGAGAAAGGTTCTGACCATGAAGGATCTTTGGACACTCAGTCTTTTGGATTGTAGTTAGTGGATTGGAAAAGCTGCAGTTGTCCAGCTCTATCTCAGCCATCTTCCACTGGTCCCATCTACCAGTTCATCCTCCAGAAGAAACTGAGTCCTTCTCATGCCAGCAGGAGCTGCTGTAAGCTATTTTCATGTCTAGTGCCTGAGCAGGGTATAGGGGAAGGCATGGAGGGTTCCCCAAAAGGCAGTTGAGTAATAGAAGGTGATGAGTCCAGACAAAAATCCTGCTCTTTCTCCCCTCTGGTTTCCTTGAAACTGAGCTTTGACAGCATTAAAACTTCAGTTGATCTGTGGAGTGTGTGTAGGGCCATGAGTAAGGATCCAGCTCAGCAGCCAGGACGTGAATGTTGGAGTGAGGAAGCCTGGATTAATCTCTACATATAAAAAGAGGATTGTTATAATACCGACATACCAGGGAATATTTTTCTTCAGGTGTCTTAGTGCTGTCCAGTTTTCCACCAGAGGCTCTTTAGGTTTTGGAGACATGATGTACATCGTGGTTGTGATGAAGCCTGGGGACATTCCTGGAAAACCCACCAGGCAAATTCCTCTAGGTAGCAGTTGTATTGGACATTGTACAAATGAGATACAATCTGTGCCTCCACCTCATGAATTGTGTTGTTGCTTCCTTTTTTTTTTTTTAATAAATATTGTGTTTGTGTGCTTGGATGACATTTTCCATTCTCAAAGGGAGGGAAGCAATGAACGTGTCACCCACACCCAAGGTGCTGGGCACATAACTCAGGAGAATTACTCATAAAACTGCAACTTTGTTACCCAGTTATGAAGGATTTCTGCCACTAATTTCTTCAATCTGGTCACAATCCTGAAATGAATTTCACCTAAACAGCCAGTAGCATTTCCTCCATCAGTGCAGGCAGAAACCATTTTGTTTCATGGCTGGACAGTTCAGACAAGAAAAAAGGACAAAAAAATTAGCCAAACAAAAAGTGTTATACTTCAGGTATAATACTTAAGTGGGTGCATTTGCTTAGGGTGTTTTGCTCTCCTGGGGAAAACACAGCTGTCCTGGGGCGTGTTTTGCACATGCAAGTGTAGGTGGAGCAGATTGGACAAGACTCAAAGCACCTGGGTGACTGGTGAGCTGGAGGTTGAGGTGGTTTCCCCATTGTAAACATCTCGGGAGGATGTTTACGCTTATCTTACACTTTTGGGTAGCAGATGGGATCTGGAATTACTGTCCCCTTGTGGGCACTGGTATTTGGATCTTGTTGCTTAGGAAAATTCTTTTCAGGCTCTCTTAAGTGCATGCTGCTGTATTTCTTCTGATGGAGAGGCATCTGGGTTTTAGCTCGTCTTAATAAAGTCCTGCAGTAAACAGGGATAGTGATCATGCAGTTGTTGGAATCCAGAACTTAATGCACCTCTTACATCCTCTTCATCATACTCTTCCTGAGTTTCTTTTCCTGGAGAAGGAGAGGCAGGCAGCTGAAGTCACAAATTCCCAGCTCTCAGCCCCTGCTGCTTCATTTCCTTCCTAAAAAAATCAGGGTGAAGGAAAGGAGCTTTGGGATCCTCAGCAGGAAAAGAGTCCTTTTAATTAGAACAATGATGGTGTGGCTCAACAAGAAGTTGAAACTACAATGTCCTAGGCAACAAAAGGGAACTGACAAGCTGAGCAAAGAATCATAGAATATTAAGGGATTGGAAAGGGCCTTAAAGTTCATCTAGTCCCAACATTGCTTATTGTGCCCATGTTGGCCCCTTTTCTAAGGTAGCAAGTGACAGGAGAGGATTAAATGGCCTTGGGTGTCACCAGGGAGGTTTAGATTAGATATTAGGAAGAATTTCTTCACAGAAAGGGTTGTCAAACACTGGAACACTCTGCCCAGGGCAGCGGTTGAATCACCATCTCTGGAGGTATTTAAAAGACATATGGATGTGGCATTTGGGAACATAGTTTACTGGTGGCCTTGGCAGTTCTGGGTTAATGGTTGGACTTGTTGACCTTCGAGGTCGTTTCCACCCTAAATGATTCTGTGATTCTAGGAAGCTGAGAGCATTTAATCTGTCAGCTGCTAGCTGGGCTAGTGGCTGTTTAAAAGTTTGTGTTTCCCCCATGAATTTTACCTTGCCAAGAGAACATGAGAGTGCTGCTGGGCATGTCCCAAGTGTAGGATGCTGAAGAATGAGGTGGATCACCACTCATCCGCTAATGAACACTATGGCAAATAAGAGGGGATGGAGTGGGAGGATTGAGCTGAGTTGGCCAATGGTGATTTTCATAGGTTAAATGGGCAGGTAGTTGGGAATTACATCCTCCAGCTGTAACAATTCAGTAAGATCAATGTTTACAAAACCCCTCACACAATTTGATCCAAATCCTGATTAAACCTCTAGGCTGGTTGTCCCTGGCCTGCTCAGTAGCACGTACACTTGTTGTGCTGCCTTTTGATGTTTCTCTCATCCAGCAACAAGCTGCTGCTTTAGGAGAGGAAATTCTGCTGTCACTGTGTGTAATTGGCTTGGTGTGTTTGCACAGAGGTCACTCAGGGCTGGGATTGCTGCTCTGAGCACATATAAATCATTGCTACAATTTTATCTCTGAATTTTTCTGACTGGAGAAATTGCATCTTATTTTTTACTGAGCTTTCTGTATAGAGGATATAGGAAGTGTTTATTAGTGCAGTAGTATTTTAAAAATATTCAGCACAGAGCAACCAGAGTAGTACAGGGGCTAATGCACTGTGTGAAGGGCTTCCTCATCACTGTTAATTGAACAGAGCAAGTAGATGTGTTAATTAAGAAGCGTTTTGTGACCTCTCAAGAGCTGCCTGGTGCTCACCTAATGCAGGACCTGCCTCTCCGGGTTGCTTTTTCCTTGCAGGAGAATTGGGTGCTTTTATAAACAAAAAGTGTTCCTAGAATGAAAGCTAAAATTGGAAGTTCTTGGAAGGTGGGATTGTGTGTATGTGTTTGAAGGCCATAATGAGAGCGAAACAACCTGCTGGTGAGAAATGCCAAGACCTTGATTCAACAGGGCTCTCTGTTCTCTCAAATGTGACATCCACTGAGATGCTTACATAGATTGGGATCATAAGGAAGACTGGCCACTTAAACAAGTGATTCCCCTTTCCCATTGAAGGTTTTAATTCATTATTTGGTATTTTTCCAGGCACCTTGCAACCAATTTTAACTCTCTACTTTTACACCTTTGGTAAACTGGAATATTAAAACCTTTTAGCAGTTTTAGAGGTTTAATTCTACTTTCTTGGTGCTGCTCCCATACTCAGCAGTGATGTTTTGAGGAATCAACAGTTGGTTTTGTGCCTGTTTGGACAGCCCAGCTCAGAGGCTGCAGGTTGTGTCTGAACACCAGAGCTCTTGGTGCTGATGGTGTCTGTGTCGTTAACCATGACAGTGAAATAGTTGTCTTGCCAGTACTAATGAGTTATTTTGCTTTTCCTTTCAGATTAGAAGAAAAACTAAGACCACGGGAACAGGACTTAGGAAACAGTTGGTAAAAGCATCTCTTCAGGAAAGGGTCAACCAAATCTGGAATTATGAGGCTCAGAAAGATGCAAATAAAATTTTTCCCATTGAGAAATGTGTTTTTTTTCCCCTCACTTACTTTCACACTCTCTTTTGGACTGAGATGGAAAAGGGAGACCTGGTTTATGAAAGTTTTGATGGTGAGGCTGGGGAGGGAGTCCCAGTGTGTCATGTTTTATCTTCACTCAAGTGGAGAGCAACCTTCTCCAAGACCTGTCTCAGAGGTTTGGCCATATTTACATGTTCTCTCTGTGTTCTCATTGTGCTGATCCTTTGATAGACAGATTCATGCCTCTGATCTCTGGAGCTATCCACATACAGGGAATAATTAAATATGGACAATGGTAGTATTTGAAATGTGTGCTTAAGGAGGCAGATTTAGAATCATAAAATAGTCTGGGTTGGAAGCAACCTTTGAACTCCAACTCCTCTTCAATGAGCAGGGACACCTTCAACTAGATCAGGCTGTTCAGACCCTGTCCAACCTGACCTTGAATGTTTCCAGGAATGGGGCATCTACCACCTCTCTGGACAGCCTGTGCCAGTGTTTCACCCCCTCATAATAAAATTTTTCTTCCTTCTTTCTAGTCTGAACCAGAAAGTTTACTCTTTATAAACTGAACCCTTTCAGTTTATAACTATCCCCCCTTGTCCTGTTGCTACAGGCCCTACTAAAATTTCTATCCCCAAATTCCCTGAATCCACCGAGAACCATATTGTTCTGTAGGTCTTCAGGTTTAACTTCATGTTCCTCATCTTGGAAACTCAGGCCAGGGTTGTAAAGACTTGTTTGTCTCCTGTACTGTGTGAAAATGAAGCAGGGGAGTGCTGGTCCCATGCCACATTTGAGGGGATGTACTTATGTCCCTTGGATACTCACTGGTTCACTCCCAGGGAAATGGCTTTTTGCTCCAGCAGCAAATTGAGGAGTGGTGCAGAGCTCCATTCTTGGACAGGATGGCCAAAGCCAAGTTTTTTCTGGGGCTATTCTTTCCCTCCTATCTGATTTGCTTCCCCTTGACGATGTAGGGAGCTACTGCAAATTTACAGGATGCCTCCATGGTGTCCCTGGAGACAGCAGCTCTGATTCATCACCTGCAAGGCTCATAAGGGGAGAGAGCAGTGCTTGGTGTAATTCTTATGTTACCTGTGGCAGCACCGGAGCTGAATCAGTGAGATGAGTGTCCCTTTTGATATGGGTGATGTTTCCCTAAATCCTAGTGCTCATTGCCCCTGGATCGTCTTGCAGAAGTACTGAGTGAAGAGCTTTAGTGGTGTTACTGATGTCCTGAATAGTCCCCTGGCACCACGTTTGGCTGGAGACAGAGAACATAACTCGTCCTCCTACAACGGTCTGGATTGAAAACTAGAGGATTTGGCTTTCAGTACGAGCTAGCTGTGCCTTAAAATAAACTTTGCTGCAGGTGCCTTTTCTCAGCTTTATAGCTTTCCCTTTCCATCCTTTACTTTCACGTGCAATTTCTTCTGTGTGACAGAAAGGACTGGCTTCATGGAAAGAAGAACAAGAAGACCAATGACACCCTGTACTATATCAGCAAAAGTGTAGCCAGCAGGATCAGGCCAGTGATTGTCTCTCTCTGCTGGGCACTGGTGAGGCCACACCTCGAGTGCTGTGTCCTGTTCTTGGCCCCTCTCAATAAGAAAGACATTGAGGGGCTGGAGCATGTCCAGAGAAGGGTTAATGGAGCTGCGGAAACATCTGGAGTGCAAATCTGATGAGGAACGACTGAGGGAGATGGAGGGACTCAGCCTGGAGAAAGGGAGGCTCATGGGAGGCCTTATTGCTCTCTACAACTAACTGAGAGGAGGTGTAACCAGGTCATGGTCGATCTCTTCTGCCAGGTAAAACATGACAGAACAAGAGGAAATGGCCTCAAGCTACATCAGGGGAGGTTCAAGTTGAACATCAGGAAGAATTTTCTCACAGAAAACGTTGTTAAGCCTTGGAACGGGGTGACCAGGGAGGTCGTGGGGTCACCATCCCTGGAGGTGTTCTATAAACAACTGGATGTGTCACTTAGTAGTATGGTCTGGTTGACAAGGTAGTGATCAGTCAAAGGTTGGACTTAATGATCTTGGAAGTCTTTTCCAACCTAAATAATTCTGTTATTCTATGAATGTGTCCTCTGGGAGCAGCCAAGACCAATCAATGGGTTAGAAAACTGTAGTCAACCAGGTGATGAGGCAGATTGTTCCAGCAGTGAGGGCGCAAATAACTATTGTGGCATCTCTGTGTCTGTGACCCATCTTGCTCTTGCTGGAACTGGAGTCACAAGCCTTGTGCAGGGCACTGGTAGTGGTGTGAATTATGAAGGACACCAAGTGGGATGAATCTGAAAGTCCCGTCATTCTTCGAGAGCTGCCACAATGGTCCCCAGCTATGTTGACACCATGTTGGCCCCTGTCAATTTGTCAGTCTCTCAGCTTTGGAACTGTTCCTGTGTTGTCTTTGTGCTCTTGGACACTTGCTAATCACCTGTGTACCATGGTTCTGATGCTCTCCCTGTCTATGTGGTGTATCGTGAGATGAGGAAAGTGGGTAGGAAGTGTTTGGGAAGGGTTGCCTCAGTTTCTGGTTGGGTTGGGATGCTCTTGAAAGCGTCGCTGTTTGATAGTCACGTGTAGTGCTTTGGGAGCAAAGCTACAGAAGGATATCTCTTGCATCAGAGAGACTATATTTGTTCCTCTTTGTATTTGCACTTTTTCACCTCCTTATACCCTGGAAGTCCAGGCAGTGGAGTTGTCTTTACCTCCCTGTTTCTCTGTGCCAAGTGAATGCTGGTAAAGGCACTTTTGCTGGAAGGGGTGTACAGGGCAACAGCACAACGTGCTCCCTGGCCCCAGCCCTCTTCATCTACGTGACCAGGTGTTTGCCAGAGGCTGCTGAGGTTCAGAGAGGCCACACCATGCTAAGCAGACCAGCAGGTTCTCCCTGGGGATGTTGTTCAGCTGGCCTGACCCATCTTCAGCCATTCAAGTGATGCAAGTAAAAGGTTGTCTGGGGCTAAGCCTGTGCCTGGATTTGTGTGAAGGTGGGAGCACTGAGCATCAGCTTCACTGCTCAAACTTTTTGTGTGTGACCAAGTGGTTTTCTTTTTTTGTCTCTGACTGGTCATTTGTCTTTCAGGTAGAGGTAATTGGAAAAATTGTGTTTGTATCAGTGCATAAATATACACATGTGCACACAAAACAATATATAAAATATACCTTTGTTGGTTAAAGCAAATGGAGATGTAACATCCATGTATTGATGCTCTTATTTTGCCCAGATCTCATTGTATTTTCTCCTTGTCTTCATCCTCTGATCTTTTTAGCACTGTTTAAGTGTTGCTGGCGAACTTCACGGATGCTGTTTATCCTGTAGATACTGGTTTTGTCTTTAGTGATGTGAAGGAGTTCAGGCATTGCTTTTCCAATGGCACATTTCAAGGGCTCAAAGCTGATGATGGGACAAGAGGAAATGGCCTCAAGTGGTGCTAGGAAAGGTTTGGGTTGGATAGTAGGAAAAAATTCTTCACTGAAAGTGTTGTCAGCCATTGGAACAGGCTGCCTAGACAAGTGGTGGAGTCACAATCCCTGGAGGGATTAAAAGATGTTTAGAAATCCACTTTAGTACAGTGGTGAGTGTCCCAGCCTCTCACACGGGAGACCGGAGTTCAATTCTCGCCAGGGAGACAGTGGTGCCATTTAAGAGTTGGACTTGATGATCCTTGTGGGTCCCTTCCAACTCAGAATATTCACTGATTCTGTGATGTTTATGGCACTTGGGGACATGGTTTAATGGTGGCCTTGGCAGTGCTGTGTTAATGGTTAGATTCAATGATCTTAAAGATTTGTTTCCAACGTTAATGATTCTATGTGGACACTGTGGTGGACTTGGCTTGCCATTTCTCCTCTCCCAATATGCTGCTCTTATCCTCATCCCACATGTGATTCCTTGTGACATTGCTCTGCAGGATGCTGTCAAGTGTGTATGGAAAGGAAAAGGAGCCATTATACAACATCCTTGTGCAGCTCTTCCAGCTGTCAGCATGTGATATGAACAGTGTGGTGACCCAAAAAACCTCCTCCCTGGGTGGTGCCTTAATCTGATAACTACTCACGCCTGCTTTTGTCTGGATGTCCTGAGGTTTGGCATTCAGTGCACCCCCCTCAGAGCAATGGGCAGCATCACCAGGCTCTTGGCATATTCTTTGTTTTCTCAAACCAATTTCTTGGCCAGCATTTCAGCACTGGGGTGGTTTCTGGCCGGATTTCATCCATGTGGTGGTCCCTGCTCAGTGAGCAGAGCTGGCTTCGCCTCCGCAAAGCCTGCGGCTCCCGTCTTGCTGCTTTTTCCCTGCCTCTCAATCCTTGAATTCCTGCAAGGGAACAAGATAATCACTGCGTCGGTTTTGTTGCAAACTCTCCTCAAAGTGACAGCCATGGGCAAAAGCCTGTTGATGTGGTGTGTAGGGATTGTTGATTCACTGGGCCACCATCCTAATCTCCTTAGCGCTGGAAGAGTTGCCGCTCTGAGCTTACCTCGGTTGTCTTTCTTGTGAAACGCTGCCTCTGAGTAACCCGGGATCTGCACAAATTCTGTGGTCAGAAGGTATTCTCCCACTTCAGACACGTGCTTTGTGTTTGCCAGGGCAGAGCATGCAAATAGAGGGGAGCATTCCCTGGTTGGATGCAAACGTTGCTGTCTGGCTGTGGGAGGTGTGTGCTAAGCACCACATGGGAAAGAGAGTTTCTTGTGATTTGTGAATGCTCCTCAGATGGAGAAAACCTGGGTGTTAAGGAATTTATGATCAGAGAGCTGTAGCACCTCTGAGGGAGACAGGATGAGAGAGTTGGGGCTGTTCAGCCTGGAGAAGAGAAAGCTCTGGAGAGACCTCAGAGCACCTTCCAGGATCTGATGAGGCTTCAGAAGAGTGGGAGAGGGACTTTGGGCACAGGCCTGGAGTGAAAGGACAAGGGAGAATGGCTTTAAACCGACAGAGAGCAGGTTCACCCTGGATATCCAGAAGGAATTCTTTCTGTGTGAGGGTGGTGAGGCCCTGGCACAGGTTGCCCAGAGAAGCTGTGGCTGCTCCATCCCTGGAAGTGTTCAAAGCCATATTGGAGGGGCCTTGGAGCAACCTGGGATAGTGGGAGGTGCCCCTGCCATTGGAATTGTGTGATCTTTCATTGCTACCCAAACTATTCTGTGATTCTGTGATTTGTATTTTCCTTTGAGTTGTGAGGGAATACAGGGAAGTGAAATTACGTTTACTGCAGCAGCTGTTGCTAATGGCAGCTCCTGGATGTTTGTCAGCTTCAGAATTGAGGTTAATGTTCACACATATTAAGAGATTGGTAAGAGCTTTCCTGTGCTGTGAAGGTGTTTGTTCCAAGCACTAGCACCTGAAAATGTGGAGTATGGAAATTCAGTGTTGTTCCCACTTCTCTCTCCGGCAGCATCATGAGTCATTTGGGGTTGCCACCATCACGTAATTTCCAGCCTCTCAATTTCCTCTTTTGCTGCTAAAGTAGGGTTGGGGAAACATGAGACTGTCCTTGTCCTCCCTCTATCAAATGGCTATGAACCTCTACTTGGGATTCTATGATGGGCTTGATGATTTAGCTTGATTTCTTTATGTATCTATTTTTTAAAGAAGGAGAGGGATTCATTTTTCCCTTTTGATTTAGAATTTACAGAAACTCAAGTCCCACATTTAGGAGCAGGTGCCTCCTTGTCTTAAAGCAAAGACTTTTGTGCAACCAGCTTAACTTTCAGCAGGGATCTGCCAATGAATCTGTCCTGTGTCAGGACCTTTTGCCTGCAGCCTCCGTTTTCCCATGGCACGTCAGCATAGTTCGCATTTTTTGCATCCCTGGGCCTTGCGACTTTCTTTTCACTCCCTGTTCCCAGATTTGGAATATTTTTGGTGTGTTTTAAGAGCACCTCCTCCACACACAGGCAGGATCCTGTGCTGGTTTGAGATGGCAGCTGGTGCACTGGGCATCATGCAAGGTACCTGCAAAAGAGGCATATCCAGTTGTCCTTTTTTTTCCTGAGCAGCAAGCAAGAAGCTGATATGAGTTACTTCTGCCTTTAGAGATTCAAAAGGCTGAACATACTTATCCTTTAGCTGAATGAGGTGGCAGCTCTCCAGCCACATTGCTGCAAATCAGGTTATTTTATGGAGCTGTGGTGGGAACCTTTCCTCTTTTTTCCTGCCCTCTCTCAGTATGTAAAGATGGAGATAACCATGGATAGGGGTACTGTTAGGGAAGGTGCTCTGAGAATTGTGGAAACACAGAGTTACTTGGGTTGGAAGAGACCTTAAAGATCATCGCGTTCCAACAACAAAATCCTCTTCCAAACCTACACATAGTTCAACATTGTGATCAGCATCTCTCAGATATGGATCACAATGTTGAGCTGTGTGTAGGTTTGGAAGAGGATTTTGTTGGCAGCTACAGAGCAGAGGGAAGGCAAACAAGCAGTGTTTGCACAGGAATGGTCTCCAGAACCCAAAAAAACCCTGAGCCAGCATCAAACAATAAGACAAGGAAACCCTGTGTCACTGTCCAATTCTGTTCTTATGTGAATTCCAAGGCAAAGAGCACCACACTCTTGTGAAATGACTGTTTTTCTATGAAATTTGAAATGCTGGTGAAACTTTGAAATTCTTGGTGACTTTCCAACTCAACTCCTCTTCCCACCTTCATGTTCCAGCCAGATGCAACTTATTGCAGGGCAGGAGAGTTCATAAAATCCAGCAGGGTCACGATATGGTGCGTGGCAATGAAGGAGAGTGTTTCTGCATGTCAAGGTGTTTTGAATCAATGTTTGCTGTTTCAAGACAGTGTTTCAGGTTGGTTCATGTGATTAGTCCCAGTCTCAACAATTTAATTGCCTGAGATGATCTGCTGTGCCTCAAGCTGGCCTACAAAAAAGGATCTTGCCTTGGTAACTTTTGAGTTAGGAGTATATTTTTGAGTTAGAAAAAAATGTTCTATCTGTTTTGAGAGCGCAGTTGGGAAAGAGAATAAAGAAATATATTTTTTTTTGACTGAACAGTAAAATAAATAAATACAGAAAGAAATAAAGAAAACCTGTAAACAGAGAGTTAATAAGTCTCAATTTCAATGCTGTTGTGTGTGAATATTATTCCCAAGGCCTCACTGGGATCAAAACACCTTTGCCGAATGCAAAATATCGTCTGTGCCCACCAGCTCTTCTGCTTCTCAACAAGGTGCAGTTGTTCAGTAAGTAGCAGCAATTTGGGGGGAAAATATCTAGAAGTGATTAAAAAGTAATTTAAAAATACCTGTGTTTTCTCATTAAGTTGTTGCCTGTGGCATTAAACAGTCTGTTTCTTCCCCTGCACTTGTACCCAGCCTATTGTCATGCTGTAGGTGTTTGATAAAATACATAAAATGACGTCAGAAATAAACATAAGCTCAGTTAAGTAAAGCACGTGGAAGACCTTGTTGACAGAAAACAACCTGTGGCTCGGGAGATTGAGTTCCCTAGGAAGTAGTAAATTTGGCATATCACTGTACTTTTAAATAGCTCCATACCCTTCCAGTGACAGTTAAAGAAAGGATGTTTTTTCCATTCATTCCCTGACCCTGAAATCTGACCAGGAAAACCATGTTTTAGACTCTTGCCCTTGCCCTTCCCCATGTCTACAGACTGTATTCCTTTTTTTTTTTTCTGATTACTTCTTTTGACTTTTCCTTCCTTTCTTTCCCTGCATTTTCCTTTTATTTTTTTTTCCTTCCTACTTTATTCTTTCCCAATGTCTACAATGAGGAGAAGTGAAAGCAATTGAAACAAAGAAGCTCAATGATGAAAAGCGCTACAAGACATGAATCATAGAGTAGTTCAGGTTGGAAAAGGACCATTAAAGGTCACCAAGTCCAGCCCCTGATGGGTTATTTGTAATATACTGTGAAAATCTGGGTTTGTAATTTATAAGAGAACAAGGGGAGGAAAAAAGTTTGGTAGTAGAGGACTTGACTCATGGTGTTGAAAGGATAAACAACTTTCTCCTTAAAAAAACCCAAAATACTGTGTTCTGAAAGTTAATAGACTTTCTATTATGTCATAACTAATCTTGATGGTGAAGAGCTTTCTGGCTCTGTCACACCCAGTTAAATCAGCTTTGGCAATGCTGTCCCAGGTTTTGTAGGGATCTGATGTTATCCAAGGAGAAGTGCTCTGGCAGAGACCCGTGCTGTGAACCAACCTATAATTTTTCCATGGTTTCTGCAGTAGCGTCTCCCTGTAATGAGCACAAAACAAACAACATCCCAACTTCTGAAAAGTCATGACCTGGATAAAACTAATCTTGACTTTTCTGTCTTTTATGATTAAGTTCTTCTGTGGCCTTTTTTGTCCTGTTTCTGGCTATTTCACATGTTCTGAGGAAACCCCGAGGTTTGGTATAAAATACAACTCTGTATTCTGTGTGTGGGTGTGAGGGAAGCAGCTCTTGGCAGTGGTGGATTCAGGAAGCTTCTTTGCCTGCGTGTCTGTGACAAAGGACTATTTTATGAGCTCATATGCCTTTGTCCAGTGATAGTGACTCTTGCACGAGTTTAAGTTGGCTCACCCTCTGTGATGTATTGTACCTGGTGTCTCCTGGCTCTATATCAGAGGGTTTTTATCTTCTCCAGCTATGGAAGAATGAGCATAGTGAAGTGGTTGGAGGTGCTGAGAGAGATCCTTCAAGGTGGACAGTGAGGTCAAGTCACCACCCACAGTTGGACACTAAGGCATCTTCTCCCTGCCTGTGTGAGCCAGGAAGGACTGTGCAACACTAAAGCTCCCCTTCAGACACAGTAAACAATGGAATCGTATCGTCTAAATTTTGGGGAATCACAGAAAGAGCTGAGTTGAAAGGGACTCACAAGGATCGAGTCCTAGTCTTAGTCCTGCCCAAGACCAGCCTCAAGAATCACAGCTCCTGGATGTCATAGCTTGGCCACTTCTGCATTGCAGTTGGACACAAATTTATATAGAGGAGGAAAGAACTCAACTCCTGTGGGAGGTCTGAGGCTGTGGATTTTTCTCTTTATGAACAAATTTCTGTTTTGCAGGCCTCTGCCCATTGTCTGGTGCTCCCTGTAGGCTCAGCTCTGGACCAGAGCCTTGTTTTTCTTGGCTCTTTGCTCAAAGTAATTCATGGGCCTCTAGGGTGTCTGGGAAAGAGAAGCTGGAAACTGCGGTCCTGCGTTTCAGTGCTGTTGTTTTGGTACTGGTGTGTTTATGTGCATGGTTTGGTACTTCTGTAGGCACATGGTCGGATTCCTGGGGTGTCCTGTGCAGAGCCAGGAGCTGGGCTCAGTGATCCTTGTGAGTCCGTTCCAAGTCAGTATATTCTGTGATTCTGTTATTCTACTGCTGCAGCTGCTGCCTGTGTGGTCCAACCTGCTCACCTGGGTGTGATGGTGGGGGTGCCCATCTTGAATGTCCATCATCTCCCGTTGGTTTAATCTGCGTTTTGCTCTACCCCTTGAGTTAGGACATGATGGTTGGCTGACTTATTACATGTGGAGTGCCCATAGCAGAATATTGACTGTTTTTTCATGGTTGTACATTGCTCTGACTGCTAGTGTTTTCTCCTGATGGAGCCCTATTTGATACCTTTCTAAAGGATTTTTGGACTAGGGACTTGTTGCTATAGTTGTCCCACACAGCTCTACTCTTAGCTACAGGGAACAGCTGTTGATTGGGCCCCTTTTGAAATATTCTGATTGAGCAGCAATACAAAGCCTAGCTGAACTCTGAAATGCTCTGATGAAATGAAGTCTAAATCTCCCCTGACGCAGTTTAAATCTATGTCCTCTCATTCTGTCACTGGTAGCTGGAGAGAAGAGACTGACCCCCCCACTGGCTACAAGTCCCTTTCAGGTAGTTGTAGAGAGCGATAAGGTCTCCCTTCAGCCTCCTTTTCTGAACAACCCCAGCTCTCTCAGTTGCTCCTCACGGGGCTTATGTTCCAGCTCCTTCACCATCCTCGTCGCCCTTCTCTGGGCACGCTCAAGGATCTCAACATCCCTCTTAAACTGAGGAGCCCAGAACTGGACACAGTACTCAAGGTGTGGCCTAACCAGTGCCGAGTACAGGGGGAGAATAACTTCCCTAGTCCTACTGACCACATTATTCCTGATGCAGACCAGGATACCATTGGCTTTTTTGGCCACCTGGGCACACTGCTGCCTCATGTTAAGTTTTCTATCAACCAGCACTCCCAGGTCCCTTTCCACCTGATCATCCTGCAGCCATTGTGCCCCCAGCCTATAGTTCTGCATGGGGTTTTTGTAACCGAAATGTAAATGGTGACATTCTGGTGGCTTCATTCTATATGGTGATCAGCAGAGGTGTCCTGCATTTGGGATTGTCCATGAAAACTCAAATACATTTTTCTAGATCTGTGCTTGTGTCATTTAGCTGTTCCAAGTAGTTTGGGAATCACTGTGTGATCTATAGGGCAGGGCCTTGCTGGAGGAGAAAAGTCTCAGTGCAGACATGGATAGCACAGATTCCAGTGCCAATGATGATCATGGAGTGGCAAGGAAGGACAAATCCTCAGCCTGTGTTTTGCAGTTCTCCGAGATGTTTTTTCTATCAGGGTGTCTGTTGGGAGTGAAGGAAATATTTTTGGTTATTCAATAATGGTCCATCTTGGTGAGATGTGCCACAGAGAGTGGGACAAGGACTTGACTTTAAATATCTTCTATGAGTGATAACATCTGGAGTGGAACCTTCTTCTGTCACAAACTTTTTTACTGCTTTTTTGGATGGAGGATAAATGAGTTGGTGGATACTGTGCACTTCAGAGTCAGCAGCAAACTTGGATCAGTACACTAAGCTTGGGTATCGAATTATGGAAATACAGTCATACCCCACCCTTTGTGAGGAACGGGTCTTGTCAGGGTCTCGTGAAATGTCTAATTTGCAAACACGCATGGGTCATTAATATGCATACAGGCCACGCCCATCACTCCAGATCCAGCCAATCATGAGTGCTGAGGAGCATTTTCCACTCCTCCCCACAGGCTCTCGCAGCACAGGGGAGCAAAGGAAAGCATTTCTGAGCCCTCTCTGCCTGGGGAGACCCCCCAGAGAATATCTGGACTTCTCTTTGGCCATGCTGCTGCTTCCGCAGTCACCGCTGGGCTGCTGCCACCACGCGTGCTTGCACTGCCTCTGCGGTGGGGAAGCTCTGGGACTGTGGTGAGGAAGGGAGTGTCCCCAGGGCTCTGGTCCATGCTATTGGAGCCTGGGAAACCTTAGCTTGCAGGCACATCCTGCTGCTGCCCTGTCCCAGCACACAGCACTTGCCCCACCACTGCTATGGCCAGCCCAGCCCCACTTCCATGGGGCACTTTCCCTGGGGCTGTATCACCACCAGGTGCACCTGCACGCAATCCCCAGGCACAGAGCGCATCGCCTTCCCCGCCTGTAGCCATGGAAACAGTAACACATCCCTGGCGGGAGGTCAGTCCCCGGCTGGGCTTAGAGTAACAGGGGATGGTGTGGCTTGTGGTGGTGCTGCGCTGGGTCTCAGCCGCTGCCCAGGGCATACTGTGGCATGAGCCTTCCACTGTAGGGATCGGGCATGGAAACACTCAGGAGCAGGGCAGGGACTGCAGCACGGCACCGTGGGACCATAAACGCCACGGGAGCGAGAGGCACCGCGCGCCCTCCCCACAGTGCCGGGCCAGTCCCGCCCCACAGGGAGTGCCGGCGCCACCCCTCGGCAAAGCAGAGGCACTGCACATGCATCGAATGGGAAGCTCCGCAAATCACTGAGACAGATTTGCGGATAAAATTTCTCGCAAACCAGCGAGGTCGCAATGGAGGGGTCGCAATGCAGTGAGGTATGACTGTAAATCTTTCAGTCCCAGGACCCACATGTGTTGCTCCAGCTGGGTGATGCTCTAACTCTGGTTCTTCTGTCATAGAGAGGACTCAGCCTATAAAACTGTCTTTGTTGCCCCAGATGGAGGCAGAGCATGTGCAAACAATGCTGTCCCACCCAGGAAAGTGTGTCAGGTTCAGTGTGGCACATTTGATGTGTGTGGGGGCCATTAGGCATTTTACCTCTACTGCCCTTGTGCAGAAATATTTTTTCAGGGTTTTTTTTTGGTCCCACTCCACCCCAAATTTAATCAACAGTGTGTAATTCAGAAGCATTTATTAGAATGACAGAATTTACCTCTGAAATGCAGTTTTTGTGTATGAACAAACCTGTTCTGGGATAGTTGAAAGGCAAACTCATAATGCCACCACCGTCTTTAAAACTACAAACCTGCTGTCCTCCGTTCACCCCAATTTCTCAGGTGTGACAGGCTTGAAAGCCAGAAACCTCTCTCTGACTGCACACTAGACTTGAAACAGTGAGTGTATTTTTTGAAAATTAAGAACGAATGATGTGTTGCTGAAGGAAAAATACCGTTGATGCTACTTCACTGAAGGAAATCCCACTATTGCTTTTTTTTCCCCCTTTAGAAGCAGCAGAATTTACTACGCTGCTTATGCGCTGAAAGAAAATGCTAATAAATTAGTCCCTGTAGCCAATCATACTTGTACCACAGAAATAGTCGTATTTATGAAAGTGGTCAAACATGCAGTAGTGTCCAGAGATGTATTGCAATGTTTACAACAGGCTGTAGCACCGTGTGATTTATCCCAGGGCTCATAGCAGGTTGTAATGTGCATTGTAATTAGTTTAATGTACCTTGTAATGCCTGTGAAATAAATTCTGCATTGAGGCTTTTGGGCCCCAAAACATAGGATCTAATGCAGATTCCATGAAGATAAAGGGGAAAAAAACCCGAAACTGTCTACTGTTGTAGAAGCCTTCAGGTGAAGTTTGAAGGACATATGAACATAATCATAGAGTTACAGAGAGGTTTGGGTTGGAAAGGAGCTTAAGGATCATCTCATTCCAATCCCCCGCCCCTTCCATTAGACCAGGTTACTCCAAGCCCTATCAACGTGTCCTTGAACAATTCCAGGCTGGATGGGACTTTGAGCAATCTGTTGGTCTCAAGTTTGTGGGCACAATGTTTGTTAAGCTTATATTGGTCACCCCTTGCCTTCCATGACCCAGAGCTTTTCTCTGCCCCGTGTGCTCTTCCTTCCTGTGTAAACCCAGGTAGCACTGGGAAGTATTTATTAATTAATTAATGAGTCAGCCCTACATCTTTCCTTGCACCCTCTTGATGAGGCTCTTTTTAGCACTTGGTAGTTGTAGAGAGAGGATGAGTGAAGATCATGTTTTGAAGCTTTGTGAGCATCTTCCAATTTCTTATCTCTGGTGCAGATGGTATTTAAATGTACTGAAAAACATAATTTTTCGTGTGGGAGTGGGTCTCCACATGGACTTCTAGAATGTCTTCTGGTGTATTGCTGAGTGATGGTGGGTTTTTTTATTCTTGGAGGTCCTGTAGGACTGTCAAGTACTAATGTTTCCAGTTCATGGAGTTCATGAAACTGGCTCCCCAAGGGCTTTTGCTGTGAAGTGGTGTCAAGAAGGACTAAGCTGAGACTGAGATCCCCTCCAAGGGCTTGGGAAAGAGGAGTTTTCTTGTTAATGTAGGATGCAATTTATTTAATGACTTGCTATCTCCCTATGTAGTATAAAGACTACAGTTTGGGTTTTTAATTTTTATAAAGATTTTATTATTCTCATCCTTATTAGGACAGATTTACATTTTGGGGGGCTAATACTGTGTGTGGAGGTTCCTAATTCTTTTTTGTTGTCTCTGTCTGAGAGACTTTTATCCCCAGATCAGGAGATTGGGGTTGGAAGAATGAAGCCAACAAAAATTTATTTTGTCTGTCAAACTTCTTCTCTGTATTATTCTTCTCTATGTAAAAGATGACATAAAATCAATCTCCCCATTGGCTTCCCCCTTCTGCTTTCAGCAGCTTTTGCTTCATGATCGTTATTTTTTGTTTGGCTGCACTTTATTCTCTAATTTGTCTTCAAATCCATCATCAGATAACAATATTTGTGAAGGAGGAGATCCTCCTTCCGTCTGAAGGTCTGAATGTAGATGGGAACTCCTACGGCCTTTTTCTGACCTTCTGTGATCATGTCATGCTGCTTTTTTTAGAAAGGGATACCAGAGAATGGATTGAGTGACAGTCAAGAATGAAAAAAAAAGGATGTTACATTGAGGAATGAGAGGTGGCTTCCATGTCTTTTTTCAAGCAATATATTTCTGAAAACTTTTCCCAAATATATTTTACTTTGTGCTCTAGTTCTCTTAACTTTTCTTTCCCATCTTCCTGCTTTTCTTTCACCTTTTCAGGTTCTCTATCATCTTTGTGATGGACTGTGAAAGCAGCTGCATGGTTTTAAGGGAAGTGAACCAAAACATGGATTCTTAAAACTACTGTTTGACTGATACGATGATTTTTTTTTCTTGAATGCTTCGATACAGTACAAGTTCTTTCATACTATAATTTTTAATTTCAATAGACTTTTTTTAGACTCTTTATATGCGTAGAATTCTGGATTCAGAGGAAAAAAAAGAGAAAATAAAACCATACGAAACATATGGACATAATTGAGTTTCTAATCTGAACTGAATGAACTTCTAATATATAGATTTACCCAGTATTCAGTAGAAAATTGCTGGTCTCCAGAACACCTGTGATGGTAACGCTAAAATTGTCCTTCTTCCAATTGCGCCCTTGAGCTATTGAAGAGATTTATTTCTTGAACACCTATTCCCAGACTGGGAATTTCAGTTCTCTGGGTGGGATTGGAAGCTGGGTGAAAGTGTGGCTGTTGGGGTGAAGAGACAGCAGTCAGGAAATGGGTTATGAACACCAAAGAAATGTTTTCTTTGGAGGTGATCTGGGGACAGAAGACATGGGGTACCTTCTTCCTCTTGCTCCAAGACTTTTGAAAATTAATCTTCCGTTGTGTCCCATTGATCTTTTTGGTGGATGCTGGTTGCATTTGTAGGTCTAAAAGGCTTCTTGGGGTAGTTTGTTGGGCTTTTGTTTTGTTTTGGTTGTTTGGTGGTTTTGGCTTTATTTTTTTTCCCTGAACATGAAAGATGATACCAGTTTATCTAAAATGACAAGCTAAAATATTATGTTACCAGATTTTTAAGATGTCCAAGCTCCTGAGGAGACAAACTGCTCTCCTAAAGGTGTTACAATTCTGAAATTAGAAACTTAAAGATTTTCTCCATTCTCCAGAAATGATTAATTACTGCTCCTGTGACCAGATGGACTGAATGGCCTGACGTAAATCCAGACACGTGGAGACCTTTGCTCATCTTTAATCATCTGCTGTCCAGTGCCATGGTGGAATAAATTATTATTATTATTATTCTAAAAGCTGCAATTCATCTTCCTGCAACCAAGGTTCATGGCCACATTTTTATTTTATCCTGTTTTCCTTTAGACATAGTAGATCTTTTTCCATTGGTTTGTTTTTTATTTTAATGTCTACCAATAGAAATGAAAGAAAGAGTATTTTCAGTGCTACTGTAGCCACACAGTTACTTGTCATCACAGTCTGATTGCAGTGGTTTCTCTCCAAAATGACCTAAACCGTGAGAACTTTGTGTACTCTTCTTTCTGCTCTGGAATATTTGATTTTCAAACACACAGCCCTCCTTTCCCTTCTTCATATCACTTCACTTGATGCATTGGCAAGAGCTGGTATGAGCACACAGGTATTTTGTCGTGATGAGATATTTGGCAGGTCTTTATTAGTTTTTCCATTTTCACTCTCCTGATGTGAACTGAGGATCAGAACCTGGGTTTATTTTAGGCGACTTATAAGACAAAATATAAGCTGCTTCAGTTTCTTTTCTTCCTCTGTGCATGCACAGGCTACATTGTGGAAGCTGCTGGAATTATATCTCTTAACAATACAGCCTTTCATCTTTTCCGAGCTGGAGTGTATATATATAATCTGACTGGTTGGTTTATTACATTTTTATTGCTGTCAAATTTCTCCAAAGATTAGACTGGGAGGAAAAATGCTTTCAGAGTGAGATCTATGGAGGTGTGAAATAGCCTCTGAGAAGGGGCACTGGAAACACCATGGCTTGAGTTATGCAGAAGCAAGCAGTCCAGGGGATGGGAAAATACCTCCCTAAGGGTTTTGATGTCTGGCTGACCTGGCAGGGATAGATTTTTCCATGCTGAGGGTCATCTTCTCCAGGTGCAGGTGCTCACAGGGTGGATGTGTCCTGCTGGGAGCAGAATTGGCCACTGCCAGGAAATCTGTTGGATTTTAAACATATTTGAGATGTTTTTCCTATGAAACAGCTTGAGTTTCTATGTGTTACTGGGCTGCTGAGTGTGTTCCTTGTTATCAAAGGCTTCTAAATGGTTAATTCCTGATATTCCCTTGCCCTCTCTCCAGTGAGATCTTTATTGAGGCCTTTCAGTACTTAAAGGGAGCTTATGAGAAAGGTGAGGACAGGCATTTTAATGGGGCATATCATGATAGGACAAGGGCTAATGGTTTTAAACTAAAGGAAGGTAGATTTAGACTTGATATTAGGAAAAAGTTTTTTATGCTGAGTGTAGAGGGACACGAAGAGGTGGTGGATGCCCCATCCCTGGAAACATTCAAGGCAAGATTGGTGGGTGCTCTGAGCAAACTGGTCTGGTTGAAGGTGTCCCTGCTCATTGCAGGGGGCTTGGAACTAAATGACCATGAAAGTTCCCTTGCAATCCAAACTACTTGAGTGGGTGGTGGTCTCATGGCTAAAATGAAAAGACCATATGCTGATTGGTACAATATGGCTCTTGAATTCATGGTATTTTTAACATTTTCAAGGCTTTCCTGATGAACCCACTACTTTTCTCTGGGTTTGTTTTTTTTTTCCAATCTGTGTGGGCACACTCCAGTCCTGCTTACCAAAGCCCCTGTCCTGCAAAGATTGATTTTCTTTTCCCGTTTGGAGGTAAAGAACATCTTTTCATAGGCAGTGGGAATGTGGGGAAGAACTGCTGCAGCAAGCTTGCCTCTATAAATGGTAAGGACAAGTTCAGCATTTTTAAAAGAAATAATAATTTCATGTACATCTTGGTGGAGGCTTGAGCTTCATTTACGTAGTTGTACAAATGCAAGCAAGAAACCCTGTTATTTCTGAAGAACTCAACAGCCCAGCTTTACTTTTCTCTAGCAGAGCTAAATATATTGTACAGTGTCCGAGTCCTCTTTTTCTCCATTTTCTGTTCTTTATACATTTATCATTGTTCCACTTTACCACAGAGGGCTTCCTTTGAATCATGCAAGACCTGATTAATTTCTTATTCCCATATGGGTGTGAATCCTGGCTGGATCAACTCATTGCCATATTCTAAGTTAATAATTGAGCTCTGCACAGGTTATCACATGTGGTTCTTCCAGAGACAATCCTTGCCACGTAAAGAAGTTCCTTTTGGTTTTTGTGATTATTAAAAGGTCTGGGGCACCATTTGCAGAAGTATGTCCTGAATGGTTTTTAAAAACATATTTTCCAAAAAAAATGTTGTCTAGCTCTCTGTATTATTCGATCTGTTATCTGTTACCTTCCTTGTGGAAAGTACGTTGCTGCATTTCAGCGATAACCTTATTCCTGTATGTCTGAGGCAGCACTGCTTTAGGTTTCTGTAGTGCCTTTCATTTTGGCATCTCCAGAAGCTTTCCAAGTGTGCTGGAAAGTAGGTCAGTGTTATTCTTGTTTATAATAGAGAGGCTGAGTCTTTAGCTGTAACCAATTTTTTGTGGCTTGTGAGTGGTTCTGGCTGTGGAGAAGTTGCTGACTTCTCTGTTTCCCTTTGCAGTTTCAAAATTCCTCCTTCTTTCCCTTGTGCAACTGCAAACCATTTCTGGGATATTTGGGATCTGCCATCATAGCCGGTTCCAAACTTCCATGTTGAGATTTTTTTTCCCCATAGGATGGTACGTTTTGGTTTGTAAGGGACCTTAAAGATCCTTCTCATTCCAACCCCCTGCCATGGACACCTTCCACTAGGCTGGGTTGCTCCAAGCCCTGTCCAATCTGGCCTAAAACACTTCCAGGGATGAGGCAGCCGCAGCTTCTCTGGGCAGCCCTTCTGGTCCTCACCACTTTCATTTTTGTTCTTTACAAAATCCCTTCATCTGTATCTCCAAGACTGCTCAGCACTGCACACAGAGGGAAGCAGAATGTGAAATATTATCTCAAATGAAGCAATTAAACTTGACCTTTTCTCATGTTTGTTTTATTTTGCATTTTCTAATTATTTTTCAAGTTCTTAGAGTTTCCCAGGAGAGGCTGATCCATTGATTGGAGGGAAAGGAGCAGTGCTGCAGGAGGGCTTGTATCAGTCCCAATTATAACTCATGCTCTTACTGGATTTGTCGCCTTTACCAAAGTGTTCCAAAAATAGTTGTGAGTGTTTTACCCAGAAACTGTTTGCTTCCCTTGTATTCACATCTTAAAGTGTCCTTATCACAGAATTGTGGAATTGTTTGGGTAGGGACTTTCAAGATCATCTCATTCCAACCTCCCTACCATGGGCAGGGACACCTTCTAGTACACCAAGTTTTCCTTGGAGTTTGCTGCTAAATTCAGGTGTCCCCCTATGTCCCTGTACACTCCTTGAAGTTAAAAAGTGGTTGCCTTTCCTTGTAAATCACAAGTGAAATACTGGAAAATAACACTCTTACAGCAGATATCATCCCAGAAGGATCAGTATTCTTGAATTTCTCTTGGAACTGTGCAGCTACTGTGAATCCTTACAGAGTATGAGCTGGTTATCAGCCCTAATGGATGTGTTTAAGGAGGCTTTAGTTTGTGGAAATTGAGGTCTGTGGTGCTCTCTGCACTGAGTTTTTGGAAGAGGAACTGGAAAACAGCATTTTGATGCTTTTGGAATGCAGTTATGCAAAATATGTGGTGTTTTGAGCAGTTGTTTGAAGTTGTCCTTGAATAGGCACATTTGTAGATGTTTGATGGCTTTCTAGGAGAGCCATGCACAAGAGCCTCTGCTTCTGTGACTTTACTCTGTTTCTGCCCTTTCCCACCTATTATATGCTGCTATCCAGCAGTTACCCTCAAAAAGATACAGGAAGGGCGTTTCTAAGGCTCCCACATTTAGGTGACACCAGGGATTTTGTTGGATGAAAATGTCCAGGTGAATTGAGGATGTGGATTGTGCAAACAGCCCACCCATTTCACACAGTCTCTGAAGTGCCTGACTCCAAATCTGGCAACCATAGAGGATTTGTACATTTGGACACGACTGCTCTTCCCTGACCCGGCTGGATATGAGATATAGAGGAGCTACGTGGAAGTCTTTTGGACTTGTAGATACCCTTAAAATGTCATTTTATAGATTCTTTGGCAAAAACTGGGGTGATGGTGTCCTCAGTAAAAGGATCCACAGGGTGCAAGCTGAAGTGATTTTAAATGAAGTGGAAAGTATGGATTCCTCTTAGCAAATTTTGGTACAGGCCCCTGTTGCCTGTAAATAGCTCTGTGCCACTGCTTTCAACAAGGTTGGAAAGTTGGACTCCAAGACTGTTCCTGAGAAACAATCTGCTTTCTTTTCCAGCCAAAAGACATCAACGTCTAATCCATTTTTGGGTCCATTTCTCCTGCTTCTAGAAGCAGTGAGGATGTGTTGATTCCCAGAACGTGTTCTTACTGCGGATTCCGAAGGCCTGACATCTACAGATGCATCAAAATTTCCTTGTTAATCCTTAAAATGTGTTTTGTTTGGATGTGTGTATTAAAAGCAGTTTTCTCCCCTTTCCCCCCAAGACCAAGAAGCGTCAGAGGATTATAAAGTTGTAAACAACTACAACTCTGTTCATAAATTAAATGGGAAATAACTAAATCTGGAGGAATTTGCCTTTCCTCGACAGAGTTGTAGTTGCTTTTGGAGTGGAGCCTAACAGCAGTGTAAATTAAGAAGTTTCTCATTATATCTGGCCTGTTTTGAAAATTATTTCATGAAAATAAAAAGTGGAAGCATCAGATTCTTTTGAGATGGGTGCTATCCACAGTTCTCTCCTTCCATTTTGTGGGGTTACGGCCTTGGGCATGATTATTTGTCCAGAGTGGTACATATCAGCAACAAGTCTAAACAGGGTATTTAATGAATTTAATATTATATGTGTGAAGGTCAGCTGTGCTGCACTGAAAAGAATTCAGATCATGCTGTTTAAAAGGGCTGCAAGATGTGTTGCAAACTACAAGTAAGATTTATTTCTTTGAAAATAATTACCATCCTTGCAGGCAAGAGAAGGTACCTGCAGAGAGCTTTGTCCGTGGCAGACTTGCTGTTTTAAAGACTCTGCACTCATCTTAAGTAATGTAATTCCATGTCCAAAAGCTACTGCTTCTAGGTAGTTCAAAAGTTGACTTTATTTTTGCCTTTTTTTTAATCAATTAGCAGAACTCAAATGTCACTGCTATATATAGGCTGTAGAAACTCCGTGTTAGTGTTTGACAGGATGTTCTTATAAGAGAGCACAGCTAAGGATGGAGCCATGGAAGGAGGTGGATGGATGCTGAGCTGTCTGTTGGAAATAGCAGAATTCGGTCTTTGATTATTATTTTTTTTCACCATATTATGTCATTCCTCCCCAAACTTCAGTTCCTCTGTCCTTTATATGCTGTAGGTTGTCACTCAATTTAAAAAACATCCTTTCTGTGCTTGAGGAAAGGGGGAGGTTGAGGGAGTCCCCTCGGAGTTGTTTGTTGTTTGGTGGTTTTGTTTTTTCTTCAGATCATGAATAGTCAGCCCAGAGATGTCTGTCAGGAGGAAAATGCTTTTGGTGGCTGGGTATATAATGCTTTTGTTATAATGTGTTTGCTTGTTAATTCATATTGCAAAAATGTTGTTCCTGTTGTTAAACACGTGGCTTCTTATAAGCACAGCTGCCAAATTTGGTCTTATTTGTGTGCCAGCCCACAAATGAGCTTGACGGCAGATGGTATGACAGTGTTGATAAGGTTGGAAAAGACCTTGAAGATCATCTAGTCCAACCTATAATCCAACTAAAACCTAACATCTATAACATTTATATCATGACCCTCAACACCTCATCCAGTCTACCCTTAAACACCTCCAGACACGGTGATTCAACTGCCTGCATGGGCAACACATTCCAATCACTCTTTCAATGAAAAACTTTTTCCTAATGTCAAGTCTAAACCTCCCTTGTTGGAGTTTAAGACAATGGCCTTCAGCTTAAAGCCATTCCCCCTTGTCCTGTCACTCCAAGCCCTTGTCCAAAGTCCCTCTCCAGCTCTCCTGGACCCCCTTCAGACCCTGGAAGGGGCTCTAAGGTCTGCCTGGAGCTTTCTGTTCTCCAGACTGAACACCCTCAGTTCTCCCAGCCTGTCTCCACAGCAGAGCGGCTCCAGCCCTTGGAGCATCTCCGTGGCCTCCTCTGGACTGAAACTTAAGAAATCCACTTTAGTACAGTGGTGAATATTCCTACCTCTCATGTGGGGACCAGGGGTTTGATTCCCGCCAGGAGGCAATGCTGCCGTTTAAGAGTTGGACTCGATGATCATTGTAGGTCCCTTCCAACTCAGAATATTCTGTGATTCTGTGTGATTCATCTGTACTGAAAATGTGATCCTGAGTCTGCATGTGTTCATGTGCCTATGGGGAAGATTTTATTTGCTCCTTGGAAATGAGATGATTTCTGCTGGGAAAGTCAAACTGATAATGGATGGACTTTCTTGCCACTGGTGCACCTTGGAGATGCTACTCTTGAACCCTTTACTTGCTACTCTACCATCCCTTTGGCCTTGTCCCTTTTTTATTCTTTTATATCTGCAGGCAGATAAGTATAAGAAATATTGGAAATAAGTAAAACAGTTTACTGGAACACAGCCAGCTGTTCCCCATAGCAGGCAGGATTAAAGTGCATCTGGCTTTTAGTCCCTCTATGGTCTGGAAAATGATTCATTTTATTCCAGAGCAGATAACTGAAATAAGGTGCATGACTCCATCAAAGGTTGCAACCAGTGGAACAAAGCAAGACAACCAAGATTTAAACTACCTGGTATTATTCACCTTCTGCTCATGTAGTTGTAGACCATGCATTTACATTTTCTGCGCTGTGTAGTGAGTGAGAGAGGAGTTATTCTGTGAAATAGTTCCGTGTAAGAAGGACAAAAATTTGTATGAATGAAATGTGCTAATGCTGTTTCCATGTGGGATGTCTTTATGGTTATCCCACCAGGACATGCGCATAGAGCCCCAGCAAAACAACAAAACCACTCATATTTCAGTTAAAACTCAAAGCAGTGTTTATCCACTCTTTAGGGAATAAGGAGTTTGGTTTCTGATTTTGGATGTTTCTATTTCATCAACATCCTTGTAACCAGAGAGAGAAAATCCAAGTGGAATTAAATTTAAGGAAAAAAAATAGAAAAAGAGTTTTCAGTTTGTATGTTTAAGTGGTGTAACGGATGTCTTGGTGGGAAGATTATCACAACTCCAGGTCGCCCGTTGCAACTCAAAATCTTTCTGATGAATATTGATACCAGGGAATGTGGAGTGTGATGCATGGGAATAAACGTGGCTCTTGGAGAACTTCCCAAATCCTACTGCATCAAAGGTTCAATATATGCTTTCTTGCCTCTTTGGGTCCCTCTTGAGTGTGGAATATTTCTGTATTTTTTTTGATTTGTGGGTTGTTTTCCCCTTGACCATCTGCCCCAGTGCTATGATCTACATCTGATCTGGAATGTGCAAACTGCTCTTCAGGTGCCAGAGCACCAGATGAGCCTCATGTTTTACAGGCAGGCCATTGTCCTAAATCAGCTGGAGAGGGTTTCACCATCAACCCATGGGAATGCACTTCGGCTCCCAGCCATGTCCTCTTTATGACACCACTGGGCCAAAAAGCCAAGGCATGGCAAGTGTGTCTCCCCTGCTTGCCATGGCTTTTCAGCTGGGTGTTTATTCTGGGCATCAGCTTTTCTCTCATGGAACCTAGTGCTTGGTTTCTGATTCCTTTGGGAAATTCTATAACCATCAAGTTTTGAAGGTACCACTGATGGTCTCACCTGGTGGAGCTGTTGAAGGGCCCTTGGGACAAACCATATCCAGGAAAAACTGTCTTGAGATGGAATCATAGAGTCAGTAAGATTTCAAAAGATCTCCAAGATGATCAAGTCCAGCTTTTGATTGAGTCCCACCACACCCATTAAACCATATCATGAATTGCCATGTCTACTCATTGTCTGAACACTTCCAGGGATGGTGACTCTACCGCTTCCCTGGACAGACTGTTCCAAATCTTAACCACACTTGAAGATATTTTTCTTTATACCCAACCTGAACCTCCCTTGGTGCAACTTGAGGCCATTTCTCCTTGTCCTGTCACTAGTTGCCTGGAAGAGGAGGCTGACCCTCACTTCACCACAACCTCTTTTCAGGTACTTTGTAGAGAGCAACAAGGTCTCCCCCGAGCCTTCTTGGAAAGGAAGTTTGGAGGTGAGAACGTCCATCTGGAGAAACAGACCCTGGTAAATGTCATACTCTGTTGAGAAGCCTTCATGATACCTCTGGGTCTCATTGTTTTCACGTGCAGTAACATTTCTTGGGAGGCACCCAGTGTCTCATCTGTCTGTGCCAAATTCTGGCTCCATGGGCAGGTGACGTCTCACCCTGATGTCTCTGTGACATCTGGTGGAGAGGCGCCTCAGGAGGACCTTACAGGACCTACTTGCAACTGTAATTTAGACCCCAGCAAGACAATGGTGACTGCTGGAGAACTATGTGAACTCATTTTGTTGCTCAAGCCAAAGTAGAGAGAAGTCATGAGAATGATTGACTAGGTGGAGTTAATTACTTCATAATTTAGGGCTTGTTTGCTGGTTTCCTGAGTGTGAATTAGTAGGATTTTTCTTTAAATCCTGTTTGAACTTAGTTATCCTCAATTGCTTCCTGTAAAATTTTCTTTGAGCTCATATCATGATAGATTATTCACGAGTGCTTCATTGCCTGTAGCAAACAATTTGACAATGGAAACATTTTGCCTGAAAATGCAAGTGATGCTGTACATTTATGATGTCTGGCTGGACAGATACGAATTGGAGTTCTGGATTACTCTTGACCTTGTGGTAGGATGTGCCTTGCTGTTCACTGAACCTGGACACTACTAGGAATGATCCTGCTGGGAAATGAGTCTGGGAGAGTGTTGCAGAAGGCAGAGTGGCAAGAAAGTATCCCCAGCAAGGCAGCAGCCCTGGGGGTATTTGCTCAGAAATGCTGTCTTTGCCTTACTTTTATCATTGGTTTGTTCATGTGTGTTTTTATTTTACTCAAAGTTCATTGAAGGCTTTGCTGGGAGAGCCCCTTCAGCCATAACCTTTAAAACTGCCATGTGAAGCACAGGGATAGTGAGAAAATCAACTCTCTGGTAGTGACATGGGGGCAACTCAGTCGAGGATTCCATCCCTCTTTATTCTCTGACTGTGCCTCCTTGGTGCAATGAAAATCTGACTTTAATTTGTAATTTCCCCACTCATTTCTACAAAGTCAGTGCTCCATGTACATCCGGAGATCATGACAGTTCTTCCCATTAAGTCCCAGGCAAAGCAGGCTCCTGTCTCCTTTGTGTCATTCACTTTTTCTCAGCCAGTGGATACAGGGGCCTTTCTTCATAATAAAAGTTAATGTCATTCACTCCGAGGAAGGGGATTTGGTAAATGTGCTTTACACAGCCTGGCTCTTGCTGCAGGAACCCACCACATATGGTCATGGATGTGTCATGGATGGGTCATGGATGTCCTGGGGCAGAGGCAGCTGTAGCACCAGCATCCAACCAGCCTCATTCTGCAAAACTCACCTTTGCAGAACAACCCCCTACCATCACCTTGACTTATTAGTTCTTCTTCTTTAATTACAGTTCTACTGTGCTTAATTTGCATCACACTTGGCCAGGGGCACCAGAAAATCCAGTGATTGGATGCTGCCTGCAAAAATTGTCCAGTAATTGGATGCTGCCTTCTCAGGACAGACAGCTGCTACTGGGGAAGGTGTTGGAGGCTGGAGCTATCCTGGTGAAGCTTTTAGGAGGAACAGGAATTATTCGAAGCAGATGCGTGATCTTTCTGTCCTTAGCCCCTGCAGCTTTGTAATAAATTGGCTCGGGTGTTATAATTGCATTCCGCCTCCTTCCTCCTTCTCTTTTCTTCCCTGCTCCTTCCACCCATCTTCAGTGATTTAATTTATGCAAGTTCTATTGCAAGGGAAACTGAATTGAAAAAAAAAAAAGGCAACAAAACCCCACCAACAACGAAGTGATAGAGACAGGAGAGGAATCCCATTACTCTTTGCATCAGTCCCCCCATATTTTGGGAAAGGATGGAAAATTGTACAGTTAACGTGTTTTTAGCTGCAAACCAGAGCTTTGTAAATGCAGCCAGTGAATGGGATAAGGAGAGAGCTGGGATATTCCCTTCTTCTCCATGAGCTCCCAGGTGACCATGGATGAGGGCGAGTGGGCAGCAGAGGATCTGATTAATCTTTTGCTACAGAAACCATTTAGCCCAACATGTTCAGTATGGAGATACCAAATTATGTATTTATATTTACACACGTTTTACTTTTTGTATTTTATATGTACGATACCCTGGAATGGTCTGAGTTGGAACGGACTTTAAAGACCATCTAGTTCCAAAGCCCTGCCATGGGCAGAGATGGCACTGACTATCCCAGGTTGCTCAGAGCACACTCCAACCTGTCCTTGAACACTTCCAGGAATGGGGCATCCACAACTTCTCTGAGCACCTGTGCCAGTATATTTTCCATATTATAATTTCACACATTTCTTTAATTATTTTTATTCCTTTCCACAAAACACAACCTTTCTCTGTTTGTGGTGGCTTGTTTGATCTCATTAGTTCTTTGTACTTTTGTTTGTTTGGGTTAATTTTCTTATGTGAAGAGCAATATAAGGACAGAGAAGTGCAGCTGCTTTGTATATGAGCAAGTCCGAAGAAGTTTCCAGGAACAAGAAATATGGGCCTTTGGCAGCACCTGGCATCATTTGAGGATGCTCCACAGGCAACAACCTGACTTGTGTTGTTGCTTGTCTTTTCAGCAGGTTTTTAATTAATATGGAAAAAGTCCTAAGTAAAGCTTCTTTCTTTCTTTTTTTCTTTTCCCCACTCCCCATCTGTCAATATAAAATTGGTGAAAACTTCAGGCCATGAAAAATGCCCTTAAGATTGAGAAAGCAGCCAGGCCAGGGGTGGGAGTTGCCTCTGTGATTACTCCTTTTCCATCTCCAATTCTTTGCATGTTGGTCCAGCACCTGTAAGAAACTGCTGCTGCAGTGTGTTCACTCAGAATAATCTTTAATAATCCCTATAATTTTATATTTGTATGATACCTTTTATCTGACAGCATTCTGTAATTCACATGTCGCGTACAGAAATGGTGTCAAGCACACGGAAGCAAACAACGCACTAAAAACTGGATTTTCTCTTTAATTGAGGTTTCTAACCTTAATTACAGCAGGCTGTTGGCCCAGCAAACTTTTTGCTTGAGGAAGAAATCCACCGACAGCATTTTCACCTCATTGAAAGACATTAAAATGAAACCCTGAATATTTTGTTCTTATTTGCTAATGCAGAGAAATAGCAATCTGGAGTATGAATAATGTAAAAGAGACGTGGTTGTTTGTGGGAGAAGTGAGTCAGTCCTGCTTGCTGAAGCAGGATGGAAGTTCACCCAGAAAGAAGCACCTCTTGCCATGAATGAACACAGGAAAATGTCTTTGGATGTTATTTTTAATAACAGATGTGACATGGAGCTCCTGGATGGCCACGTGGGAATGTGAGACATATGCAGAGAGAGAGAGACCGTAAATGGGAGCTACTCACTAGTAAAAAGTAGTAGTAGAGGTGGCCTAAAATTGTGGAGAGGTTCTTAGGGATGTGAAATAGGGAAATTTTGGCTTTTCTGATTATACACCGACTCCTGCATCTTCCCACCAAATCTAGCTTTTTGATTTCTGAGCAACTCGAGCACAAGACATAGAAAGGCTGGTGGTTTTAAATCTATTGAGTAAGGCTAAAACTTGTAATTTTTTACAGGGACAGAGAGGAAAGAGGAACAGTACAGTGACAACCTGTGGAGGCTGGTAGGTTAAATGTTTCCCTTCCCTTCCCTTTCTCGATGATGTTGTGTGCAGTCTTTGGGTTCCCTTTAATGCTGTCTGGGCACCTTTGTGAGCAGTGCTGTGGGAGTACAGCTCTCAACATATATTAAATATAGCGTCAAACCAAAACCCTGACAAGTTGGGCGCTGCTTGTAATTTCTATGCATTTGCTTAATTATTGGAACTTCTGCAAGAGATTTTCATTTTGAATGAAATGTTGTTCCACACAGGGTGTTGTTGGTGGCATCTCCATGACATGAGTTATCATTAAGTCTCCTTTTCCCTCCTCTGCTCTGTAACCTGGTTCGTGGCTCTGGGGTGGAAACACAAACGATGGCTGTATGGCAAAGTAGGAGAGGGGACAAATATCCTCAGGGATATTTCATCCTGCTGTTATTTTCTCTTTCCCTTTCTCTTCTTTCTTCTCCTCCATTGGAAGCCAAATATAGACAGAGAAGGATGTGTACTTAGAGGCTCTTGGTTTAAATGATGAAGCCTTGTGTTGTACTTCCCCCAAGTAACAGGACAAGACTTGAGTTGTACCAGAGCAAGTCTAGATTGGATATTAGGAAAATAAAGTATTCATAAAAAGAGTTGTCAGGCATTGAAAGAGGCTGCCCAGGAGTCACCATTCTTAGAGGGATTTAAAAACTATTTAGATGTGGCACCTGGGGACATGATTTACTGGTAGGCTTTTCAGTGTTGGGTTGATGGTTGGACTTGGTTATCTTGGTTATCTTTTCCAACCCAAATGATTTTCCAATCTCTCTCTCATGCTGGAGTTGTGAAGAAGAGGAACTGGGGAATTCTGCTTTTGAAAAGGAGTTTGGTAGGACTGGTGTTAATGGATCTGCCTGATGGGGATGCTAAAACCACTGGCATTAATTTACTTAGCACAGGCTGAGCTGATAAAAGGGAAGTGTGGCAGAGGAGTCAGAACTTACAGTAGAGCTTGGACTAAAAATTGCAATATCTTGGTTGCTGTGGGTTGGGTTTTTTAACCTCGCAGTGCTCTTTTGCATCTGGAGGTTGCTGGGGACAGAGAATTCAAAACAGGTTTTCTGTAGTCTAAAAGAGAAACAAGAAAAAAGGGAAGAAGCAAAACAAAACAACCCCACCAATCAATCAACTCAAAAACAACCCAACCCAAAAAGTAATCTTCTTGTAGTCAATAATAAATGTCTCTGGTTTCTGCAAAGCGTAGACTACCACATTTAATAGGGAAAATATGTTACAACCCACACAAGGTAATCATGTGCCTCCTCATTCAAGCAGAAAATTACCCAGAAATGTGGGTTCAGGAGAAAAAAAAAACAAAAACAAAGAAAAAAAGCTGATGGCGATATGTTGAAACAGGAAAACAATAAATTTCCGGGAGACAGAAGGTGTGAGTGCACCTCCAGCAATGGACATGAAAACCAGCAGGACAAATTGCAGGAGGAATTAATGGATTCAATACTTTCTGGCACTCTTGCATGGAGATGGAATTTTCTTTGGAAGATGCCTTGTGGTCACACAAATGAGCTAAAAGGCAATAAATTGGAACTAGGCAACCTCTTGATGTTCTAGAGAAAAGCAAACTAAACTCTGTTTTAAATTTATGAAGTCCTGGAAAGAAACTGCCCAGACTAATTTCTGTGGACCAAGGGAAGTTGTGGTGCACTTGAAAAACTCATTAGATATCCATGTTTGAAGAATCAAAAGTGCTGATCTTCTGTACATTTGTATCATGGCCTATATCATCACTTACAGATAAATGTAAGAGATGAATAATAAAATTTTTCCTATTAGCTTCCTTTTGAGTGAATCTGAACTTGAACAATTTGCAGCACAGCAGATCTGAGCAGTCATCATTTGCACATTAATAGCTGAAATCAAAGCTGGGGTGAATGGAGATTTGTGGATTTGATTTTATTTCGTATCGTATCTTTGCTGTTTTCTGCTGTTACAGACTTCCAGTTTTTGAGGGGGTTTTCGGTTCAATTCTTTGTAGCTCCATTTTTGCCGTTTTTATTTTTTCTAAAGACATCTTGGGCGCTCCAAGACAAAAAAGAAAAAAACAAAACAAAACCAGCTTCCATATGCAAACGTTCATTTCAAATGGTGGGGGAACATTTTAAAGGCTGCTAATATATTGAATATCTTGATGTTGCAAGGGACGAAGGGCTTTGCAAGAGGGAAATACTGCCCTGTAGGGAAATATGGAGCAAGTGGAAGAAAAGCAGAGTTAAATGCCAGAATAAGGGAAAAATTCCATGGATGTATGAGGCAAGAGCTTGGCCAGGAGAAGAATTACAGAACAAGGTTAACTATTTGGACCTGGACTTTCTAATTTCACCTTTCAGCTGCTGTGTTTTGTACCTGGTGCTGCCTGTGGTGGATGAGCCTCTGCAAACAGCCCAGCACCCACCCAGCTGCTCACTCCACCCATCCCAAACTGAAGAAAATAGGGTGAGAGAGCTGATAGGTCAAGATAAAAACAGGGAGATCACTTACTGATTATTGTCATAGGCAAAACAGACTCAACTTAGGGGAAATGAATTTATTTCAAGTTAAAATGGATTTGGGAAATGAGAAACAAAGATAAATTCAACCCACATCTTCCCTCCAAGACCCAGATGTTCCCCAGTTCCAGGGCCAACCCTTCTTTGCTGACTCCTCTCCCTCACAGGACACAGGGGTGGGGCTGCCGTGGGTCCATCCCAGTGCCTGTGGTTTGCTCTTCCCTCCTTACACATTTCCCAGCTCCAGCTCAGCCCTTCCCCTTTTGCCTCTAAAGTAAATTCAAACTCAGAGTAACAACATCTCAGACTCCTTTAAAGGTCCAGAAGCTACTGTAACAAAGAAAACCGGGAGTTGTTTCAAGCCATGACCTAAAATAGAATCTGTCCCCCAATTTTCTAAGTTTCTGCACGTATAAATCCCCCGTCTAAAATTGTAATTTATTTTCTTAGTTTTCCCCTCCTAGTGCTGTATTTACCTCACTACATAATGTTATGTGTCGTCTATGTTCTTGCATAACATACATCTGCTTGTAGTTCTGCTTTCCTGCTAGAAAGACCCTCCTAGCTGAGATACTAAGAATATTTTAAACTCCCATTATTAAACAAATTTTGTGCAAAGACAAGAAAGGTGTGTGTTTCTAATGCAATAATTTAGGCAGAGCAATGCTAATACAAAGTTGAACACTTGTTTCTTTGCATTGTGTTTCTAAATTAATACAAAACAAAAAAGGATCAAACTGCAAAAACCCATAAACAAACAAAAAAACGTTTAATATTTAATGGAGAAGAGTAAGGATATGATTTATTTGTATAATTTAAACACTTCGACATAGAGAGAAGCAACAGCAGAATGCAAATAGCTCCTGGGGAAGAGGATGATTTCTTTTTTAAGGACTAGCAGAGCTGGTGTGTTGGTAGGTGCTGCTGTGGACTGCAGCCACTGCCTCAAGACAAGTCTCCAGATGAGAGGTTACTGATCTAAGGAGCATGGCTGAGAAACCCTGAGAAGTTTAGTGCCAAAGGAAATTATTTTCATGGATTTATGTGACGTGAGCTCATCAGTTTTTCACTTCAGTTGTCGCTGCTGCTGCAAGCATCAGAGGACAACACTCTGGATGTCACTGGAGCAGGAAGGCTGTGCTAGAAGGCAGTGTCTATGCCGTGTGGTTTGGAATTTCACAGAGGATAAAGAGGAAGGTGATGATGCTTTTTTTCAGGAGCTTCATTTTTTTTTTATGCCGGGGAGCCAGTTCATAGAATCATAGAATGACTTGGGATGGAAAGGACCTTAAAGATCATCTCGTTCCAAGCCCCTGCCATAGGCAGGGACATCTTCCACTATCCCAGATTTCTCCAATCCCTGTTCAACTTGGCTTTGAACATTTCCAGGGATGTGGCATCCACATCTTCTCTAGGCAATCTGTGCCAGGCCCTCACCACCCTCACAGGGAAGAGTTTCTCCTAATCCTAATGTCTAATCTAAACCTATCCTCTTTCCATTTGAAGCCATTTCCTCTTGTCCCATCAGTACATGCCTTTGTCAAAAGTCCCTGTCCATCTTCCTTGTAGGCCCTCTTTTCTCTGGATTTTCTTTTGATGCTCAATGTTTCATCAGACTTGGCAGTAGAACTGGACCCAGTGTGGCTGTGGCTGAATGCAGCACTGGGAAGTCTTGAGTGTGATTTTACATCAGTGTCCTTTAGGCACAACATTTTTAACCAGTTCCATGGATCCCCGTGTGACCTTAAACTGTTTCTACAAAGTCATTCATAAATTTGACCCAGGGCCAGACAAGAATCATGGAATCATTGAATCACAGAATTGTTAAAGTTGGAAAAGTCCCCTAAGGTTATTGAATCCAACTGTTAACCCAGCACTGCCATGTTCACCTCTAAACCATGTCCCATGTACCACATCCTCAGGCCTTTTGAACGCTTCTAGGGAGGGTAACTCCACACTTCACTGAGCAGCCTACTTCAGTACCTAATTGGACTGCCAGTACCCTGTTGGACTGTTTTGAAAACATGTCCCATCTCAGGTAATTGTCTGAGTGTAATTATAGCCTGAATCTTGGGGTTCATGAGTTTTTAAACTCTGGAACATGATGGTCTTCTTTGATCACTGAAGATGGTGCTCTGCCATGTTACTTTGACCTTGTCACCCTTACCTGTGTTATTTGTGATGTTATGGATGAAAACACAACATTAAATAAGTCAAAGTTTCCATAAATCCATACTGAATTAACATTTAATAACTGTTTCTCATGGCTGAGCACTTGGTTACCAGTGGTTGAAGAGCCAATGCATTGAGCTGTCCCTTCTTTGCTGGACAGAAGGCAAGGGTTAAATTCCCCATTGCAGTCCAACATTAAATTATTCTTCTTAAATAACTGAGTCCAAAATCAGCTGTTTCTTCTTTTTCTCCTTCTCCCCCCCACCCCCCCCACTCCCCTTCCTGCATTTGTTGTTAGTCTGGCAGGCCATTAATGAGCACAGTATCACCTATTTTACCCTTTAGCTTTGATTCAACGTTAGCTTTTCTTCTGGAATTCCCTTGATTCTTTCCAAATGGTGTCACAAATCAGCACTAATGAGCCAAATCGCTGCTTGTCCTGCTCTTTCACAGTGTCGATGCTCATGTTACCGAGGCTTGCTGGATTTAATCACATCTGAGATGCTATTTTTGGTCTTTCTTGAGCAGCCGATTTGGTGGACATTAATTTCCACTGACTTTCAATGAAATTTTGTATTTGGATGTTTTTCAAATATTTTCAGAGGCAGATTTCCTAATTTATCTGAATTATTTCTGAGTTGGGTCTCCTGTCCTGTGCCAGCTGCATTGTGAAAATTAACTTTTGCCTGCTCTCATAGTTTTCTTTTATATTTGGGTTATTTTTTTACTGTAGATTTAATTTATGATTTTTGGTGATGTTGTAGGGGGGATTTTTGTGGATTTTTTTCCTCTGATGAGTTGATTTTCCTTGTTTACCCCCCACCCTGCCCCCGCCAAGTTTTTATGCAAAATACAATTTTGAAGAGTTTTATACAGTTCTTCATCCCATTTAAGAAGGGTGACCATCTCCCCTAGGTGAGAGTTGTGGACATCCAGGAAGGGATATCTTTGAAATTCCAACGTATTGCTGATATTTTTATCACCTTGTATACATCCAGTTAGTACTCTTTTCATACTTAAGTACTTTTTTGAAAATAAGTCTTCTAAAACCAGCAAGATTCTAGAATTTATTTATTTTTTTTAATAACTGTTGAGTTTGATTTTTTGGTTTTGTTTTTTTTTTTCTTTTTAAGTGAACAAGTCATGATTACCCAAACAGCCACTAATTCTGACTTCTTTGATCAACTCGTGTCTGTCAAGATGAAGTCTATCATAAAATTCCCTTGGGGTAAGCAAAATGCTTTCTGAGGTAGGAAACTTGTCAGTTGTAGTATTAAAATATTCTAGGGATGTTTTAGTCCTGACAGCAGGAGACTTCAAGCATGTGCCAGTCACACTGGAGTTCCTTAGGAGAACATTTTTCCTTGCACTTCATGGGCAGTGCTGGTCTTCTCTATTTGTCACCTTGCTCTGCGTTCTGCTTGTTTGTCATCACTGTAGAAATACTCTCACATGTGGCTTTCAATGCTCGTGCTTTGTTGGTCACTTTGGAAGGTGTTACAGACTGGAAAAGTCATGTCTTGAGCATGCAAAGGTATCTTCGTGTTTTCACAGAATCATAGAATGGTTTGGGTTGGAAGGGACTTTGACTATGGCCTAGTTCCAACCACCACTGTAGGCAGGGACACCTTTTTTGATGGTATCCATCCATATGTGGCTATCAAATTTTCCCTAACGTGAGAGATGATAATTTTGGCTCTTTGGAGGAGGTGGCGGATTAAAGAACTCAAATCTATCTGAAAGGTTGACACTGATCTACTGAGCCAAGCCTTTTTATGAAATCCTTTCCTTTTCTGATGGTTGTACAGGACTCAAATGAAGTTTGTATCCACTTCTACCTCTCTGGCTGAAAAGGTCTTCCTTGACTTAGTCATGTCATGCGTCAAAGAATTATTCCAATGCTTTCGAATTTTACTTAATTAAGGGAAAAAGTTTGACAGGTTTCTGCAAAGGGCAGTTGATGTGGTTTCTGGGTTTTCCCATGGGTAAAAAAAGCACGAGAGGCTGGGCTGGACTATGACAGCAGAGAATTCAGACAGAATTACAAAGGGAAGAAGCTCTCTTGAGAACACAGCTTGAAATTACAGATTGGTTTAACCCTCTCCAGAGGGTTTTGGGCTGTGGTTGATGTGTCTTATCTTTACTTGCTAATCTTGTGCATCTGTTTGGTTTATTACAGATTTGTTTTAGAGATGACCAAATCCATAACATCATTAGAATAACATGTTGAGACTCCTTTGAGAAATCCAAGTATTTCAAAGAGATCCTGAAAGGTGTCTCATTTTCGGGTTATTTTAAAAGTTAATTAACTTATAAAATTGACATTAATATTAAGTGCCTGTGTTTAATTTGCATAGAATCACAGAATGGTTTGTGTTGGGAGCAACTTTAAAAGTCATCTAGTTCCAACCCCTTCCATGGGCAGGGAGACCTTCCACAAGACCAGGTTGCTCAAAACCCCATCCAGCCTGGCCTGGAACACTTCCAGGGATGGGAGGAACATAAGTGAAAAACTAAAATGTTGCTGAAGGAGACACCTCAGTGTGCAGAACTTCTGCAGAAGAGTTGGTGAATTGAGCACCTGAAAACTCAACAGATTTTGTCCTTTCAGAATATGCAGGTTTCAGATTGTTCAGGTTTGGCAGGTTACCAGATCCTGAAAGCCCTTTGAGTTTTATTTATCTGTGTTGACTTCATTGATGGATGGATTCTCTCTCTCTACTACACTCTTGTGAGATGCCCTTCCAGAGTGCTGTAACCAGGTCTGGGATCCCCATCATAAGGATGTGGACTTGCTCCAGCAACTCCTGCTCTGGATACAAGCTGAGAGGTTTGGGGGTTTTCAGCCTGGAGAAGAGAAGGCTCTGAGGAGACACTAGAGCCCTTCAAATAGAAATATCGGAGGTGTGGATAGGACATTAGAGAGGAATTCTTTGCTGTGAGGGTGGTGAGAGCCTGGCACAGATTGCCTAGTGGAGCTGTGGCTGCCCTGTCCCTGGAAGTCTTCAAGGCCAGGTTGGATGGGGATCTGAGCAACCTGGGATAGTGGAAAGTGTCCCTGCCCATGGCATGGGGCTTAGAACTAAATTTCTAACCCAAACTGTTCTATATTTCTGTTTTTGATTATGTTTTGGTGCTTTTTTTGGTGGATTTTGTAGTTTTTAATAACTTTTTCACCTTTAATTCAGGGAACCATCAGTTGAGCTTGAGAAGTCTTCTGTGTATGCATCAATCACTGTTAGCTCTTGTACCTTTGTTTTGTAATTAAATAGCCACTGAAGGATGGCTGTGCACACTCTTGCAAACCACTGCGTGTAACATGCAGAATATTTTGTTAATGTGTTCCTGTTTGGACCAGCATGGAGAGAAACGCCTTGAGGCTTTATCTCTGTTATCTTTATTCTTCTATATTTATAAATATATACACATCTAGGAAGACAGAAAGAAAAAGGAGTTTTGCCAGAGAGTGAACTAAATCACAGAATAACGATGCCATGGAGAAACATGAGCTGAAGCAGCAAGGGTCAGGCTGCCTTAATGAAATTACATCGTTTGAGGTTGTTATTTTAAGAGCTATTCCATCTCGCTGTGCCTGAGCACCGGTGTCATGCTGTTAAATCCAGGAGCCTGAATTGCTTCAGCATGTTCTGAGACAGTATCCTGATACAGGAGGGATGCCTTAATGGTTCAGGTTAACTCATATCAGTGGCTGCTGTTACATTTCAACAGCTGACGTGCTGTTCATTGTACTCTCCCTTCCCTTAGGAGAATATCAGGAACAGTGTGGCTGCTGTGGGAAGGGGCTGATTATTATTGTGTTTGTGTAGTGGCCATTGTATATGGAATATGGGGCAGCCTGTGTATCTGAACATGAGCCATCACTCTGCCCAGGCGGCCAAGAAGGCCAGTGAAATCCTGACTTGTATAAAAAAGCAAGATCACTGCCAGCAAGAGCAGGGCAGTGATTGTCCCTCTGTACTCGTTGCTGGTGAGGCCACACTTTGAGTGGCTAGAAAATGTCAAGAGAAGGGCAATGGAGCTAGGGAAGGGTTTAGAGAGTAAATCATATGAGGAACAGCTGAGGGAGCTGAAGAGACTCAGCCTGGAGAAAAGGAGGCATGAGAGGGACCTTTGCACTCTACGGTTCCCTGAAATGAGGTTCTAGGCGAGTGAGGTTTTGTCTCTTCTCCCAGGCAAACAGCAACAGGACAAGAAGAAATGACCTCAAGCTGCACCTGGGGAGGTTCAGGTTGGACATCTGGAAGAATTTCTTCCCAGTAAGGGCTGTCAAGCATTGGAATGGTCTTCCCAGGGAAGTGGTAGAGTCACCACTCCTGGAGGTGCTAAAAAACAACTGGAAGTGGCACTCAGATTTTATTGACAAGATAGTCATTGATGAAAGGTTGGCCTTGCTGATCTTGAAGGTCTTTACCAACTTAAATGATTCTGGGATTCTGTGAATTATGAGTTAAACTGGCTGTTATTCCCTCCCCCCTCCTTTTTTTTTTTTTTTTTAATTTTTCCTAAGTGATGGTTTTGAAGAAGTGCACTTGAATTTGGTTGCCATGGTGTGTGCCTGAGGTCTAGCACAGCTCCTAGAAAGCACAGCCTTGACTTTAAGGATGCATGTTACAGATCCTGGAAGACTCGTTACAGTCCTCATCTGTCTGAAGCATCTGTGGGAGCAGGATGCTCTCCTGAGGATATAGAGGCAGCCACAATGGGATAAGGGATAGCTCTGTGCCTTTCTGAGTGAAGCCAACACAAAGAGACATCTATATCACTGTGTAATACCTTCCTCAAGATAAATGCCATGAAAAGCCTGCAATGCTGGACAAATTTGCTCTGCCATATGCTTGTGGAGGAGTGTTTTTCTGAAGCTTTTATGTATGACTGGTAATCATAGATTGGTTTAGAGAGTCATTTCTGAAAGTGTGAAGGGAAAGGAGAGGCAACATGCTAATTTGAATTAATTGTAGTGTTTACCAAGTCAACATCTAGTGGAGACCAAATCATTATGTAGTCTCTTATTTTGCTTGTAAAAAGCATAATGCTGCATCCAACAATGAATCCAAGGTCTGCTTAAAAAAAAAAGGGATACGCCCTCAACATCTAATGTAAATTCTTATCTCATTTGATAATAGGTGAAATGGGTTTGTAAGCAGACCGGAATGTGGTGGTATTTGCTTATTTGCTTTTTTCCCTTTTAATCTGCAAATGGATGAGTGGAGATAGTTCTTTGTGTGATGCATAGAGCTAACAGCCAACAGAGACCAAAATACAGGTTTAACACGTGCACTAGGAAATATTTCTTCACCAAAAGGGTTGTAAAGCACTGTCACAGGCTGCCCAAGGAGAGGGTTGAGTCACCAGACCTGGAGCAATTTAAAGAATGTGTAGATGTGGCACTTGGGGACAAGATTTAGTGTGAGGCTTGGCTGTACTGGGTTAGTGGTTAAGGTTGATGGTCTTAGAGGTCTTTTCCAATCCAAACTAGGATTCTGTGATTTTCATTGAAGGAATGAATGCTTTAAGATCCTTGGTTCCCTCACTGGAGGCAGGGAGAAGAAGAAAGTTGTGTGGGCTTCAGCAGTGAATCTGAGGGCAATGCGCTGGACCTTCATCCCATAGTTTCATCTCACTGCCTTCACCTTGTTACCTTTTGCATTAAATCCAGAGGTGTTGAGCACTGCCTGGATGCGCATCCTGAAAAAAAAGGCTTGAATTGGTTATGCCTGCCCCACCCCTGAAGGTGTTTAGGGCCAGTTGGATGGAGCTTTGAGCAGCTTGGCCTAGTGGAAGGTGTCCTTGCCCATGGGGAGGGTGTTGGAATTAGATGGTCTTTAAGGTCCTTTAAAACTCAAGCCATTCTATGATTGTGTGATTGACTGATCTAATTGCTGATGCTCAGTCACATCCTTCTCCAAAAGTCCTGCTAGGACTGAGGGGATTACAGTAAACCCTCACTACTTTGCAATTCTGCTCTCACAGCTTCACTTCTTGATGAGGTGTTTTCTCCATGAAGACGTCACTCTGTTTTGCAGTGTATTTGTGACTGCGCATGCGCTGACAGTCATAAATATACAAAGACAGACAGTTATGAATATGTAAATTAGCCCCACCCACTGCTTGTGCTGCACGGACTGCTGGTGCCAGACTCACAGCTCAGGGTGCTGGGGCACGACTGTGCACGCCTGTGCCGGCGCTGGCAAAGCTGGTTTTTTGATGGTTCTTGGGGCAGTGGTGAAACTCTTCTCTGATATCAGTCATGTGTCCATCAGAAGTTGCAGCATCAGCAGGACCCTACTCAGCCAGTGCACCCTCGGCAGCACCGTTACCATGTTGGTGAGGCAGTCACCGATGCTCCCCTGCTTGCATGTTTGAACACAGCTTGTGCCGTGCTTGGCACTTGCCGCCTTGCTCCACATAAAACCCAATGTGTTCAAACCCGGGAACCAGTGGGGGTCAGCATTGCTCCCAGGCCCTGGCATGACAGCAGCCACCATTCATATGTTGCGGCACAGCAGTGGCTGCTGCTCCCATGGCTGGGTCTCCCCTCGGCGGGATGCAAGCTGGGGACAGTGGAGTGGGCACACAGATGCACACGGGTGAGCAGTGAAGGGAAGTGGGCTTTTTTCCTGGCATGGTGTGCCCGCCAGCACTGAGAGTCTCCCATCCCTTTGCACTGTGGTGAGCGGGGCCGAGCTGACACACTGCCAGAGCACGCTGGGGCTGAGTGGGGTGATGTGATGGGCGGGGCTAATTTGCATAGTAATAAGCTGCTTATCATTGCCAAGCAAGGGCTTCGCGGGAGCCAGGGAGACTCGTGGCCCTGCGATAATTGAGGGTGAACTGAATATGCATTTTAAAGGATGCTCCATGTTCCTCTGCTCCATTATTTACAGGACTACAACAAATATAAAGTCAACTAGCATGTCATATATAAATAAACTAACATCCTGTCCTTGGGGAGCTGAGTTCTCTCAGTCTGGATGTTGGCAAATGGAACACACAGATTGAACAGCAGAAAATTGAGAACTTTTTAGCTGATCTTAAATGAAAAAGTGGATATTTTACCCTTATGACACATGATGAAGTATCTTTTGGTATCTAGAGACAGCACTGTCATGGGACTAGGCTGTTAATTTATTATGTGAGTGATGGTGGTATCAGGCTGTGCTTATCTGAGCTAAGCCTTTTTTAATGATCAAACTCTTGAACTTGGAATACAGAGAATAACTGGACTAAATTAAGCAAAAGGGACAATATCTTTTTTTCACGGAATTTTAGAATCAACATTGATGAGCTGGAATCTCTTGCAGTAATTACTACTGAGATTAAAATCTGTTGAGGTTGGTGTTTGTTGTTGTTGTTTGTTGGAATTTTTTTTTATTTTTTTTTCCTAAATAACATTATTATATCTTCCATGAAGGTTTAAAAAAATAAAAATAAGACAGGTGGAGAGCCTTTGGTTTCCACCTCATCAAAAAGAAATGTAAGTTTTGGTGACAGAAGATCTGTAAATATTTTATAGAATTCAGCCGGGAATCCATCTGGACCAGATTTCTTTTTTTAGCCTTTCATTCTTTTATAGTTTCTCTTAATTTTGTCTGAGGAAAGGGACTATTTCAACTTTTTAAACTGATAGTTGCAAATGGATTTTTAAACATTTCCCTGAAAAATAATGGCCTGGTAAAGGTGTGTGTGAAACAATTTATTCTGAAACGTCTGCAATATATTTATTGCCTGGCAAAATTTAATTGATGGAGGTGTTTATGATACTTAGTTCAAATACCAACAATACCTTCTGATTTTTCTGGCCATATAATCGTTAGGGGCCAGATTCTCATGCCTCTCGTGGAAAACTTTTAATCCTTGGATTAAATCAGCAGGAAGAGGGAGGCTGGATCTGAATAAGTATTTCTGTGTATTTCAATACTCATTGTGGAATGAACCCATTAGACACAACTCCCTGAATTCTCCCACTGCTCCCATGATNTACAGAGAATAACTGGACTAAATTAAGCAAAAGGGACAATATCTTTTTTTCACGGAATTTTAGAATCAACATTGATGAGCTGGAATCTCTTGCAGTAATTACTACTGAGATTAAAATCTGTTGAGGTTGGTGTTTGTTGTTGTTGTTTGTTGGAATTTTTTTTTATTTTTTTTTCCTAAATAACATTATTATATCTTCCATGAAGGTTTAAAAAAATAAAAATAAGACAGGTGGAGAGCCTTTGGTTTCCACCTCATCAAAAAGAAATGTAAGTTTTGGTGACAGAAGATCTGTAAATATTTTATAGAATTCAGCCGGGAATCCATCTGGGCCAGATTTCTTTTTTTAGCCTTTCATTCTTTTATAGTTTCTCTTAATTTTGTCTGCAGAAAGGGACTATTTCAACTTTTTAAATTGATATTTGCAAATGGAAAAATAATGCCCTGGTAGAGGTGTGTGTGAAACAATTTATTCTGAAACATCTGCAATATATTTATTGCCTGGCAAAATTTAATTGATGGAGGGGTTTATGATACTTAGTTCAAATACCAACAATGCCTTCTGATTTTTCTGGCCATATAATCGTTAGGGGCCAGATTCTCATGCCTCTCGTGGAAAACATTTAATCCTTGGATTAAATCAGCAGGAAGAGGGAGGCTGGATCTGAATAAGTATTTCTGTGTATTTCAATACTCATTGTGGAATGAACCCATTAGACACAACTCCCTGAATTCTCCCACTGCTCCCATGATCTTAATTGCTTGAATTGTTTGTGGTTTTATTTGACCTTAAACTGTTTCCTCTGTGTTCCAGCTGCAGTTTTTATTTTCTTCCTAATAGTAAGATTGGGGGTTGATTTTAAAGGTACAATGGATAAGCTTTTCTGGGGGTCCCTTCCAGCTCAGAGTGACCTGTGAGCCTGTGAGGGAACAAGGTTTATGTCCACAGCTCTGGGAAGTGGGTTCGATCCTTGTATGGGCATTAGCTGGGGAGTTGGACTAGATGATCCTTGTGGGTCCCTTCCAACTCATAATATTCTGTGTTTCTGTGTTTTCCTTAAAGAGAGTTCTCAACTTTTCGTGGCTGATGTGGTTTTTGAGTTGTTTTTTTTTTTTTTTCCGTCAAATGTGTTTTAATGAGGTTATTTACCAAGGGGAATACAAATCATAGAATCAGAGATTGGCTTGGGAGGAGGAGACTGTAAAACTCATCCCGTTCCACCCCCCTGCTATGGGCAGGGACACCTTCTGGTATCCCAGGTTGCTCAGAGCCTCATCCAACCTGGCCTTGAACGCTTCCAGGGATGGAGTAGCCACAGCTTCTTGGGACAACCTGTGCCAGGCCCTCACCACCCTCATAACAAAAGATTTCTTCCTAATATCCACTATGAACCTCTCATATTTCAGCTTGAAGCCATCCCTCCCCGTCCTATCACAGGACGTTGGANGTTTTAATGAGGTTATTTACCAAGGGGAATACAAATCATAGAATCAGAGATTGGCTTGGGAGGAGGAGACTGTAAAACTCATCCCGTTCCACCCCCCTGCTATGGGCAGGGACACCTTCTGGTATCCCAGGTTGCTCAGAGCCTCATCCAACCTGGCCTTGAACGCTTCCAGAGATGGAGTAGCCACAGCTTCTTGGGACAACCTGTGCCAGGCCCTCACCACCCTCATAACAAAAGATTTCTTCCTAATATCCACTATGAACCTCTCATATTTCAGCTTGAAGCCATCCCTCCCCGTCCTGTCACAGGTTCACAGGTTAATCTGAGTTGGAAGGGATCCACAGGATCATCTAGTCCAACTTCCAAACGAATGCCCACCCAAGGATCAGGCCCACAAGCGTGGGACCATGGGCACCTGTCACTCCAGGCCCTTGTAAAAGTGCTGGAGAAGAAGAGCCATGAACTTGTGAGTAGTTCTGGAAACCAAAAGGTCTCCTTGGACAGTGTGTGATGTGTCTTCAGAAGAGTTTTATGTGCTTTGAGACTCACCAGCCATCATACTCTCTCCCCTGCACTCTTCTAAGAGCTCTCGAAAGAGGTGCAGCCCTTCAGGAGAGACTGGAGGGAACGAGGACCTTGTGCTCCTTGAGAAAATCCAAGTTGAGGAGCTCTGCCCTATGGCTCTGTTTGGTTCAGCCAAGGCATTTTTGCTTAGTCTGAAGCCATATAAAGTCCATGTTGTCTCCAGTTCATTCGTATTTCCCTTGCTTTCAGGAATTTGGACTTTCCTCTTCTTTATTCACATGAGGAGGAAATGGCCAAACATGTTAAAGATCTCCTAGATCATCCACAGAGGAAGCAAAAATTTGTGGAAAAGATGAAAACTCCTCCCAATTTTTTTGCACAGCGCTTCTTTCACTTTGTCATTTTATTATTTTTTTTTTTAAGTGGTGGTGGTGACAGTCTCTTCAGTTCACCATTACTTTTTTCGACATTTCCTGCACACGCCATTCCATGTTTTCACCTTGTCCTTGAATTTTCAGTTTCATTTTGCCCATCAAAACACTTTTCACCTTGCAGCTTTAATTTCCATGGATTATTTTGGGTCTGTATAGGTTTGGATGGTTTCCCAAAGCTTTGAATGTAACACAAGCAAACGGTGCAATAGAACATTTGAAATACAAGCTCCTTTGGTTCATGTCCCAACTCCATTACAGTCTCCTTCCTTTTATGTTTTATTTATTTCTTTTTCAGAATGATGCTTTTTTCAGGCTGAAAAAGGTTGCTAAGACAAAAAAAAAGTATTAAAAACTGGCTGTATGGCTACAAAGAGCAAGAGGAAATAATTCTCCTCAAATGTGAATCCTATCATTTGTGTAGAGTCAAGTCACTAAAAACACCCACCAAACATTAAAGAAATGGGACCAGTGAGATTAGACAGGCTTGGATAGAGAATAAAAGAAATCCTCTGTGGGAGTCTGCATTTCTACTCAATATTGGAGTTCTGTGCAGGGATGTTGTAACGGGAATGCCAATGTGATGGAAGTGCTATGAGCATTACCATCCCTGGCTGAGAGCAGAACAGGGTCTGTCTCTCACCTCACATTCTTGGGACCTAAATATTTTCATACCTTATAACCACCTTAATTCACGTTCATCTCTTACAAGGATGCAATTACGTGACATAATTACAGTATTTCTGTTAAGAGCAATAAAATTAAGCACAACACAGATGCATCCTTTTCACACTCCCCCATCAGGTGTAAACTTGGAACCTGTTAGTTCCTCATGGCTGTTCCTGGCTTTAGTTTTCAAGGAGTGTTTACATTCATATATGGACTGATTGATTTAGGTTTTAGCCTGCCTGAACACAAAGGATGCTCAACCACCAGTCCTGGGTGGCTGATGGTCCTCTGGTGACGCTCTTTATCTTTCCTTTCTATTTTTTCTTTACTCTTGTGTAACAGAGATCTACTGATTATTGAAAATACCTTGAAATATGACTCTTAGGATTTTGTCTTACCTCATTTATGTGGTCAGGATACTGGAGTTGAGTGGAGGGAATACTCATGGTCATGGAAAGAGGCAAAGATGGGGCAGGTGACCAGAGGATGCAAATTTCAAGTACCTTGGCAGGTCGTGAACTGTCCAATTCTGGACTTTCCTGAAGAATTTCACAGGTTCACAGAGGTTTGCAGGATAGTCTGAGTTGGAAGGGACCCACAAGGATCATCTAGTCCAACTCCCAAGCAATTTCTTTCTAGAATTCGCATATGAAAAGACAAACTGGGGAAAGACAGAGATGTGTCAATGCAAAATGAACCAAAACTAGTTCTGTTATGTGATTAGTTGTGGCTGTTCTGTGAAGGTCATGAGAACAGGACAAACAGGGCTTCTGAAGTGTTCTCCCATGGTCCTTCAGGCAGAGGTGGTGCATTTAATACCACAAAATGTGTTTTTATTATTACTTTTTTACTTCTATCCATAGTGTTGTTACGTTTTTAGACCTGTTGAAGATTTTAGGATCCACAGTGGCATGTAGAATGGAGTTCTTGCTTACTTAGACTTCACATGGAGGATTATCTCCTTTCTTTGATTCCCGTTTCTTCCTGGATTTCCTTCACAACCCCCGAGTTCTTACAGTGGAAAAAGAGGGAAAGGTTTGCCTTTTCCAGGTGACTCAGGAATTAATGGAGTGTTTGTTATTTTCTCCCAGTCCAACATTCTTTCCCTAGTCTGACGAGACCTTACCTGTTTAGTTCTTCTACTGTATTAGGAAGAAAGTGATAGAATTAGGTGAAGTATAGGAAAGGGTGGTGAAAATAAAGAATTTAAAGGTACATTTTAAGGTTTTTATTTTGATCTGCTGTATGTTTATGCTTCCCAGGAGCTGCTATCTTCTTCCACTCCCTTTCTCTACTGAAAAGTAGACACCTCCTGAATATTCTGACTTGGTCTGCAATCTTCACTGACTGCACTGACTTAGGTCTTTCCCAGTAACTATGGGAGCTTTTGCAGATGCTGAGAATTGTGTGTCAGTCTCTTCTTCTGGGTAACAAGTGATAAGAAAAGAGAAAAATGGCTTCAAGTTGTGCCAGATGATGTTTAGATTGGATATTAGGGAAAATTTCTTCACTGGTGTAATTGTCGAGCATTAGAACAAGTTGCCCAAGGAAGTGGTGGAGTCATCATCTCTGGAGGGATTTAAAAGACATATAGATATGGCATGTGAGGACATGGTTTAATGATGGCCTTGGCAGTGTCAGATTAATGGTTGTACTAAATGATCTTAGAGGTGTTGTCCAACCCAAATGATTCTATGATTTAAGTGCCATAATTTGGAGGTGGTTCAGAGAATCACAGAATATTCTGAATTGGAAGGGACCCACAAACATCATCCGGTCCAACTCTTAAACAGCACCACTGCCTCCCTGGTGGGAATCGAACCCCGGTCTCCTGTGTGAGAGACGGGGACACTCACCACTGTACTAAAGAGGATTTTGTTCCCACTCTTCTACCAGCCCAGAAGTCTGTACATCACCAGACAGGTCTCCCAGCCCCACACATGCTTGACAGGGCGTCTGAGATGGTACTTGGTACCTATATTTAAACAGTTGCATCCCACACTGTGTGTCCTGTCTTCATCAGGTTCTTATATATGGATAATTGCATAAAAAATACCGAAGTAAAAAAAAAATGTAGTCTGTATTTTTAAGGGCAACTTTTCTCTCCTTTGCCAGTCAGCTGTTTTGCTTTGGCTCAGGGCTTGGAGTTCTTCTCGCATGAGTCACGCGCTGAAGCAAAGCTGCTTTTTCTCCTTGATATTTGCACTTGGTTCCCTTTGGTGCCATCATGTGCTACAGGATCTTATCAGCAGGAAAGAGGAGGCCTACAGTGAATGATACTGAAGCTGGGAAATGAGCTGAAATGTGTGGTTTTATGGCCTCTGGTCCATAACTGATTGGAGGCTGTGTCAGAACAGACCTGACCAATATGTTTTCTCAGCATGAGCGTGGATGTACCCCCAAATATTTATCATTAGGGTGAAAGAAAGACGGGAAAGGAGATGAGTTTAGCTCTCCACAGGCTGCCTTGTGCCATTAGCTGTATCTGCTTTGTGAATGGAACTGGTGGTCTGGGGAACACAAGCTCCTTTGACAGCACATATTTACACATCCAGATGCTTCATGTACTCTGTCTTGTCATCCTTGCCTGTAAGCCTTCAAATGAGGTGAAATCTCCTTTCTGGAACTATCATAATGTTGAACTTGCCTATCCTGCTCTGCTGCAGGCTGGGGGTGTGTCAGAAGGCTGCAGTCCATCATGGAGAGCCTCTCCTCCTCAGCTGATGAGGGGATTATTAGTGTGTTTTCCTGGTCTTTGGGCAAATTTGTTGCTGTGTTTTTCTGCTGCATCCCTCACGTGAGTGTCTCTGGTCTCAATTACTTGTTCTTTAGTCTACTTTGCTTAAATTGCATCTTGTTGCCTTGTTTAAACAACTCCAGAAATCCCTTGCCTTGTACCTGTGGAACATCCCTTGCTTTGAAACCTTATTTTTTATTTTTATTTATTTCTTTTAAAAAATTGAGGAGGGAGGAAATTGAAATACAGTGAGTCAAGGTGTTCACCCTTCCTCCTGGGATTGAGTTGTGGTTTAAATTCACAGGCAGAAACTCCTTCTGTGAACAGCAGTTTGGTGGGATATTAAGAACCACTTGAAATAATTAAGGGATCAACCATGATCTCCACTGAGAAGTGGTGGAGCTCAGATATCTCAAGTATGCATCTGTCAGGGGCTTTGATGAAGGAATTTAAAGCACCAGGAATGTGGATGGATCTGTCACAAATGGGTCAGTGGTGGCCTGCTCTGTCCCTTCCATGTCCCCTCCTCTTCCTCAGCAGTATATATTGATAGGTGATAGGTTGGACTTGATAGGTGATAGGCTGGACTCGATCTCTACATTTTTTTCCAACCTTACTAATTCTGTGATTCTGTGAGGGGTCTTGGCAAAAGGCAATGAGTTGGAAAATTGACCATGGTTGGTGTTCCTCAAATATGTACAATGTCCTAACGCAGGTTCAATGGAGGTTTTTTAGCAAATTGACTTGAATCTCGCATGAAAATTGGCTCACAGTCACTGCTGACTCGGTGCTGTGATTCATGATGAGTGGCCACAGAACCCAGGGCAATCCTAAGGAACTTTCTGCATTTTCTCATTGTTGGATCATATGTATTTTTGCCATGTGATTTTACTTCATCTCACAACGTGGCCATTGTTCAGAAATCCTTTGTGGTCTTGTGTGAGGATACATAGTTGGAGTAACTGTAGAAATACAATGGGCAGAGTAAAGAATAGAAATGTCCAAAGGGCTTTTGTCAGCAGATGCTACAAGCCGACTCACCTCTTTTTGAGATTTGTATAAAGAGGGAAAGGCAAAGAGAACTTATTTGGATGCAATATTCCTAATGGGTTTTGCATTAGTGTATAAATACATGTGACCACGGTGGGTTTTTTTTTACTTTTCTCTGAGGTTATTCTTGGGACAAGGCAAGGACTAGTCATTTTATAGTCAGGTTATGGTCACATAGTAGTTGGCTCCATGCCTGTGTTCCAGCAACACACTGCTTGGGATTGTGTTGAACTACTTCCTCCTCTCTATATGTAAAAAAGCGTATTTGAAGATATCTGTAGTCCTTACCTTGATTGTGTGGGTTTGTGGCTCCCTCCTTTTATTTTATATGGTGGACTTTGTGGTCTTGAATTAACTATTGGACTCAATGATCTTAGAGGTCTTTTTCAAACCTAAAAAAAACCAACCCAAAATTTCTCAAAATCCCATCCAGCCTAACAAAGCAATTATAAAATGGCACTTAGCAGAACACACAACTCTGCCTCCTGTCTTTTATTCTCAAGGACATTAGACTTTGGAGACCGCTGTCCATCATGTGGCCAATGTGTCAGTTTTTTAATTTTCTCCTCTCCACAGCCATTTCCATGGCCTCCACATTGAGGGTGAGAGGAAATTATCACAAGTTGCACCAGGAGAGGTTTAGTTTGGATATTAAGAAAAATTTCTTCAATGAAAGGGTGATCAGGCTGCACAGGGAAGTGGTGGCATCACCATCCCTGCAAGTGTTCAGAAGGTCTGTGAATGTGGCACTTGAGGATTTGGTAGCTGTGAACATTGTTAATGGACTCGATCGTTGAAGTTTTTTCCAACCTTAATGATTCCATGATTCTATAATCTGTTGGGCTAGATTTACACTGGCCTTAACTGACTTCCATCTCCCATGGTTTTGGTGGGAAACCTGAAATGGAGATGACAAGTTGTTCTCTGTTTCTTGATGAGTTGCTACCAAATCTAGAAGTAGATTATTTATTTCCCACAGTTCCCTGTGTTTTTACCAGACCACCCTGGTCTCATTTATCCTTCTGCAAGGTTTATTTGTAATGTGACTAGTGGTGAAAACTGTCGCAGAAGAGAACTTAGGCTGATGTATATGCTGATTGTTTGTACTGCATATCAATATTTCTGCTTTGGGAAGTGGTACGTAAGGAGATGAGTTATGTTTGGTTATAAGGCAGCAGGATCCTGGGATCTAGGAATCTGTTACTTTATTAATTCACATGTCCCGTTCTGCCCTGCATCTTCTTCCTCTAAAACATTTCAGCTCTGTCTATCAAGATGTTTCTGTGAACTCAAGATTTGTTGCCATCCTCCGATGCATTTTTCATTATTCTGCTGAAATCCAATATAAATTTATAAATGCCTTTTCTAATTTTGTTAAGCTGACCCAGTGTGTTGCAGTTGGTCTTTGTCCATTCGTGCGTGCACATCTTTTATAATTAATAAGTTTACTCGAACATCAGAGTAGCAAACTAGACACCAGTTGCCTCTTTCCTGCCTTTCTCCTCCCTGTTTTTTCTTACAGCAAATAGACATTAATATTCATCTTTTGTAACCAGTGAAAAGGCAGATGAAACTTGGATTCTGAACTGACTGGAAATTTAATTTTGCTGTTCACTGAAATATGTAATACTCCTGTGTTTGTCTAGCATATGGATAGATTAAGACTATTCTACATGCAAGGTTCACAAAAAGTAGACAACATGGCACAAAATGTCAAATATAAGAAGGCAATACAGGTAAAAAATAGAAAGAAAACCCTTGGTGGGTTAGAAACAGTTTTGGAGCATTTGTACTCAAGCAGTTCAGGGATGGAAGCTGCCTGGAACATCTAGACATCAACCAGAGCCTCTTCTCCTGCAAGAGTCAGAAGAAATGGTTTTTTACTGTTATATTAATGTCAGTGTAAAAAAATAGGAAGAGTGACATCACATCTTTATCAAAATGAGGTAACAGTGACCTGGCACTAAGTCATCTAAATTTTTCCATGCATGTAGCCTGGAATAGTAAAAAATGTTACATCCAGCTCGGTGGCTGTGGACTCCAAAACGTCTTTGGTCTGCCAAAGATCATCTCTTTCTCTTATCTAAATTCCACAGTATCAGGGAAGCCTGATTGCTTTTCCAGCTGTAAATATATTTGGGTCCTGAGGGTTGACCTTGCTTTTTACAGTCACTCTGTCATTTATCACACTCAGCTGCTGCTTTGGGGAACCAAACTCTTTTAGTGTGTGCTGCCTCGTGCTTTGAAGATGGAAGGCATCCATCTTTCCATGGCATCTGTGATCCTTTTTTTGGAAAACTTTTTCGAACAGGTAGTTTTGTTCTCAGAAGTTTGTACAGCTTAAAAGTGGGGGGTGTCTATGAGTCTGAGATTCCTAAGATAATATATCCATCCCTTCTTCTTGGCATTTGCCTAAGGCCAACCTGTCTCTAGTGCCACGGAGCAGGATTTGAAGATTGTTTGCTGTTCTCTTGTGAGAAGATGTGCAGTCAGGTTGATGTAGAAGAGTTTGTGTATTGAAGTGGCAACTGGGACTGACATGAAAGGAGCACAACCAGCTTCCAGATTGCTTGTCTTACCTCTGTTCTTCATGTCTGATACTCAGACACTTGTGCAATGTGAAATGTATACAGATGACTTGCAGGCATCCATTCCTTCCCACCCCTGTGGCTTATGATTTCCTTCTCCTTTATGTTGTGTGTCAGTCCATCAGATCTGACATCAATAGGAGGTCCTAGGTGAGGACATTGTGAGCCTGGTGGGGATGGAGGTGCCTTTTGATGGGCAGGAAAGGCTATGGTGTGCCTGATGGGTGCTGCTGGCTAAAATCTTGGGATTGACTGACTGATGAATGAAGAGATTAGGCAGAAACTGTTCCTGTTGGCTTTGCATAGCATTGATGAGCTGGTTGAAAAATGAGATTAGGCAAAGGCTGCAGCCCCACAATCAGATGTGCTGAGAACAGCCAGAGCTCTCAGTGCCATCCCAATTAGAGGCACAGTGAACCAACTATCTCTATTTCTGACTTGGTGTGTATCTCCATAGAATATCATGGATGTCTGATCTCACTGTCTCTGACTTTTCAGTCTATTCCGATTGTATCTGTTCCCAGGACAAAATGCTCATCTCCTGGAGCATCTACAATGGCAGCTATACCAAAGGGAAGAAAACCAAAATCCCTTAGAAATCCATCAGATGCTTTCCTCAAATAAGGCTTTGACAAGGAAGAAAGCAAAAAGAGCATTTTTCTCATGGTTTCTTAGAAAACCTTGAGAAGAGCAGAAAGAGCTCATTTCTGGGATAATCTGTGCTGGTTTTCCTTTGCACCTACTCCACAATGCCTTCAGGCCGTGGGCGTTCTGCTCCGTAGTATACTTCAGCTGGAGGAGGGGAGACAAGAGCAGGGTTTAGGGGTTTGAGTCAGGTTGTTTACAGTCATAAGTGACGTCATGCCAGTCAAGAACTGCATAAGTGTCTCTAGAAGTTTCTGGAACTCTATTTGATTTGTATAAGGTCTGATTATAGATATAATGCCCTGGGCATTCGTTGTTATTTTTGTTGCCATATTTCGTGTCTTGTCAACCTAAGCTAGACAGTGATGTCCTCAGGCCATGGGGACAGTGATGACTTCACTCTCCAAGGACCTTCCATCATTTTTAAAACTTAATTTGGAAGGAAAGTAGGAGGAAGCATCTCTATTGCTGCACACCCAGTCGTGCTGCATGCAGGACATTGCTCCTGGATCACTCCCCTGACGGTCATTTCTTCAACTCCTTGCACTGCTTTCCTCTCCTTGCCGGCCCAAAGCCACCATGATGTTAATATTAGAAACATCACAAAAGATCCAGAAGGGGGTAAATTACCTCAAAGACGCAGGCTGAAAAAGAAGAAAGTCATCCCCTACAGCTACTCTGACTGACCTCTGACATCTGTGTTATGAGGCACTTGGGTGTTTTTGCAATTGCAACGATTCAATGTTAAAATCATTGAGTAAAAACAAAACAAAAAGTGATTTAACAGCAGAGCTTGTTCATGGATTTGGGCTCTTTGAAAAAGAAGTAAGAGGCATTGTTTTTTTTTTTCCAGGTGAACAGTATAAACATTTGTAGAGTTTGGGGCTTAATAATTGAGAAAAACCGTGAGAAGATAAGCTAAAAAGCAACCTGTCAGTGACATGAGAGACAGAGTCAACTCTGGGAGCAGAAGGCCTTGCAAACATTCCCTTTTATTTCATGACTTCGTAAAACTCTTTTATTAACCAAGTTAGTCCTGGTTGAAGGTGTCCCTGTACATTGCAGGGAGTTTGAATTAGATGACATTTAAAAAGTCCCTTCTGACCCAAACTGTACTATAAATCCATGATACTCTGCCAATAGGAGGATGGGAGGACTTTGTATCTGTCTGTCCATTTCAGAGGAAATAGTGGCTGCTGTATGGAAAGCAAGGAAATACTGAGTATTCTCCTCTGTGGTTCATGTGTAAATAAGTTTCCTAATGAGAAATGAAAGGAGGAGGTCAATCTGTTTAGTTCATCTGAGGGAAGGTTAAGAAACAAAAGAGAGATCAACTAGCAAAGTTCAAGAGTTAAGAATGCACAGCTCTCCTGGCAGAGTGGCTAGAGATAATCTTTCATTAACTAGAGCTTCAGAGAGGTTCTTATGGAAAGAGGTGACCTGGACTGACCAGAGGCCCCAGGGGTTGATGTTTAAAGATGATTTGTGTGAAATGATCTGCTCTCCCTTTAGGAAGAAGGTCACGCTGGTTGGTAAAAAGATTTTTTCTGGGTGAAAAACCTCCGAAAAATCTCTCTCAAGTTGGTCATCCAGAAGTGGAGGTGTCCTCATTGCTATTCACTTCCAAAGCCCCAAGTGAAGGCATTTCTCCCTCAGCAGATTGGTGGTAGAGCGGGGAATAAAGTCCATGCACAAGTACAGACTGGGAAGAGAATGGATGCAGAGCAGCCCTGAGGAGAAGGAGTTTAAGGTGTTGGTTGATGAGAAGCTCTACATGACCCAGCAATGTGCACTTGCAGCCCAGAAAGCCAAACATATCCTGGGCTTCACGCCCAGCAGTCTGGGCAGCACATTGAGGGAGGGGATTCTGCCCCCCTGCTCTGGTGAGATCCAGCTCTGGATCCAGCACTGGGGTCCACAACATAAGAAGGGTTTGGACCTGCTGGAGTGAGTCAAGAGGAGGCTGTGAAGGTGATCAGAGGGCTGGAGCACCTTTGCTCTGGAGACAGGCTGGGGGAACTGGGGATGTCCAGCTTGGAGAAGGGATGGTTCCAGGAAGACCATAGAACTCCTTCCACTGCCTAAGGGGGTTCCAAGAGAGCTGGAGAGGCACTTTGGACAAGGGCCTGGAATGACAAGACAAGGGGGAATAGTTTCAAACAGTGAAGCCGGGTTAATGAAGATGTTAAACAGGAGTAGACCCAATATTAACCCTGAGCAGTGTTGGCCAGTCTTATCACCTCCAGGTGTAAGAAGATGTTTCTTCCTGCTGCCTGTTCCCAGAGATGCTCTGTCTTTCCTCATAGGCTCTCCAAATGTCTCAGGTCATCTTTCTGGCTTTTGGTTTAGAGGTACTCACTTATCTTGTCCAACAGGAATTAAAAGAACTTTTTAATCCCTGTTTTTTTGCAGCTGCTTTGCACAGATTTGAAGGCTCAAGTCTTCCCATCAGTCTTCCCTTCTATAGGAAAAGCAACCCCATTTATTCACTCTTACCTGTTAGGTTATGTTTTTTGACCCATTGTCATTCTCCAGGTTCCCTTCAGACTATCTTCAGTCTCTGAAAAAATCTTTACTGGAGCTTATTGCCCACAGCTGAGGACTCTGCAATGTGTAGTCAAACAAAAGGTCTGCTTTCCTTGAGGAAAAGATTATAATCCTATTTACGCATCTCCTGATTATGGCTGCCACTGTTACAGGAAATGTCATTGAAGATTCCTGTTCAGCTTGAAGTCTGTGGCATCCATCCATCCTCCTCTGCAGCACTGAGCAGCAGTTCCCCCTCCTCTCTTTGTGCTCTTGTTTGCTATTATTCAATTCGGGTCTCTGCAGTTGACCTGAATTATGCAGTGTCTTATTTTCTTTGCTGAACATCACTTCTGGTTTGTTAGGATTGTTCTGAAGGCTGAAGCCGTCATCTAACCTCCCTGTTTGGTGCATTGTGCGTGTTTAATGAGGCTGATCTCAGTTCCCTCCCCAATGTGAACCACACACAGTTTGTTCTTTTGATTATGACAACAGTTCGCTGGAAGCATTTAATGGCTTTAAGCTGAAAGAGAGTAGGTTTAGATGATTGGTAAATAGAGTAATTGTTCTTCAGTCAGACAAGAGGCCCATGAATGGTTCTCAAGTTTCTTCAAACATCATAAGAAGAAAACTGTTGAATCCCAGAGGTGTGCAAGAACCTCAGGAGGTCACCTTGTCTAACCCACTTGCTCAGAACATGGTCACCTATAGCAGATTAGTCATGCCCATGTTCAGTCAGAGCTCAAGTATCTCCAAGGATGGGGATTCCACAACCTCTCTGTGCAACCTGTGCTGACGTTTGAACACCCTGACTATAAAAAACATCCAACACAAAACAAGCACAAAAGCCACTCCAAACAAACCACCACCTTTTTTTTTTCTTTCTTTCATCTTTTTCCTTTTTGAAATGGAATTTCTATATTTCAATCCAGTTTTGATTTGCTCTGTTTTGCCCCCTCTTCATTTTCCTTTTTTTTTTTAATTTTTTTTCTGTGTCTAGTACTTTAGGAAATGCTTGTTCCAATTTGTACAAACTGCCTTCACAGTAAATTGGACAAGTCTCCCTGAGGAGCAGTAGACAAAAGCCTTGGGAAGTGCCATGGGGATGGGGAGGGAAATGCTTTTATTGCCAATCAAATTAAAGGCATTTAGATCTGCTCTTAAATTTTCCTGTAAATATAGTACTGTGGGGTAGGAATGTGGCTCCAGAGCTTTGCGAATAAAGGATATTTCAATAGCTTAGTAGGATGGATTGGGAGGTGGTTGCTGCTAAAAAGGTTGGTTAACCTAAAACAAAATATTTAATTTTCAATTCTTTCTATTTTTCCTCCCTTACAATGAGCAAAAGCTTTAAAATGGAAACATGCTCTGAAAATGATAAATCGTCATGAAACATTTGGTGTTCCTTGTCTCCCCCTTTCACTCCACTTTGCTGGAGAAAAAATAAACACATTCACTGTTTGCCAAAGCAACACTTGCCCAGTTGTAATCAAGTCATTTTACACCATGGTGTAGACTTCACTCCAGGTTTGTTGTCTATCTCAGGGAAGTCATGGCAGCAAATGTTTCCACTTAGCTCTAAAGAGAAAGGGTGGGTCACAGGATCACAGGAGATTCCAAGTTGGAAGGGACCCACAAGGATCATCTAGTCCGACTCCCAAGCAAACGCCCACATGGGGATTGAACCCACAACCCCAGAGGAACAGACTCTGTAAAGAAACTGTTTTCAGGCTGGTTGGTTGGTTTGCCCAGGTCCCTGTTTACAGTGGTCTTAATCTGTAGCCATGATGGGAGGTAAAGAAACTAAGATAATTTCTAATCCCTGACCAGAGACTTTGTTGCAACTGTCTTCGATGTGTCCAGATTTTCCCAGATGAGAATTTCCTGGATCTTGGGTTGCATTTTCTGATGGAGGTTGTGTTACTGGTAGTTGTGAGCTCACCTGAGACCCAGGAGACTTGGAGTTTGTTCCCAAGTCCACCACAGACTCCCTAAGTGAATCTTCAACTGTTTCTTCTATTTAGTGGTTGTGATGAAGAACTCCCATCCTGACATATAATAATAGTTTGAGGGGATCTTAAAGATCCTCTAGTTCCAACCTCCTGCAAGGACACCTTCCACTATTCCAGGTTGCTCCAAGCCCCATCCAGCCTAGCTTTGAGCACTTCCAGAGATGGGGAAGCCACAGCTTCTCTGGGAAACCTTTGCCATTTACTCACCATCCCCTAAATATAGAGTTTATTTGAAATAGCAAATCTAAACTTCTCCTCTGTCAGTTTATCCTGTCACTCCATGCCCTGCACCTCTCTTGCAGACCCTCATTGGGTACGGGAAGTTTCTCTAAGGTCTCCTGGGAGACAGTATGGTTCTAGAGTATATTTCCAGGGAGATTGTTTTACAGTTTTACATGGTTGACATGACTGTTATGTTGTTGAGTGTCTTTCAAAACCTTGGTTTACCAGTTTACTGCTTGGTTCCTCTTGTTCGCCTTGTTCTCTGTCTCCTCAGTGCAACACAAACACATTCACTCCTCTCTCTGGCTGCTTGAACTCTCACACATACGTCTTGGAGTGAAGTCTCTTTCCCTAAAATGAAGGACTTCTGGCCTAGAGGCACTTGTAGCCTCAGTTGCCAATAATGTGTGTTCATGGTACACTTAGGGTGGGTGGGGAAACCTCATTCTGGATTTTCTCCACTTTTAGTGGATTTAGCTCCCAACACTTGCTCTCTCAAGGCGGTTGCACTTTCATCCTCCTTCATGTGTCTGGCCCAGTTAAGGGAGAATGGTGAGTGATTCTTTTTAGTCCTTGAATTTCCCTGTCTGGCAAATCTCCACAGTGATTTTTTTGCTTGCTTTTGAAAGTCTGAAAGAAAAAAAGGAAAATTAAGTACAACAGGTGCCTGAGGCCATTGTGCTCTTCTCAGTACAGTGCAGACCTGGGAATTTCTGGTGCTTTGCTTTCCCTGGAGGACAAACCAAATTTGCAAAGTAGTTGCAAATACATGGCTGTGTCAGTGCACTCCAAAAGACTTTTATCCCTTTCCTGAGATATCTGTGAAAGCTACCATCAGGTCACCATACCACGTGTGGTCATGTGTCAGGAACTAGAGGCCATCCCCACCTTTTTGCATGTCAGGTAGAAAATGGCTTGTCCAGGACATGAGAAGTTTGAATATTCAAGCCCAGAAAGAAGCTCATGTCATCCAGCCTTACACCCCAACATCTTTCATGGACCTGTTGAAGCAGGTCCAGAGGAGATCACAGAAAGGATCGTAGAGATAGACCACATCTGCTATGGAGACAGGCTGAGAGTTGGGGTTGTTCAGCCTGGAGAAGAGAAGGCTCCAGGGAGACCTTATTGTGGCCTTTCAATACTTAAAGGGGACATTAAGAAAGATGAGGACAGAGTTTTTAACAGTAGTCTGTAGTGATGGGACAAGGGATAACGGTATAATAATAAAAGGAAAAGATATAAAATAGATATAGGGAAGACTTTTTTTTATGGTTAGGATCGTGAAACATGGGAAGGTGTTGTGGTAGATACCACATACCTGGAAATATTTAAGGACAGGTTGGATGAGGCTCTAAACAACCTGGTCTAGTGTAAGGTGTTCCCATACCAAGGGGATTGGACAAGATGACCATTAAAGGCCTCTGCCAACCCAGACCATTCTGGATTTCTGCCATTCCACTAAGGGTATTATGTACAAAGTTTGTTGGATTGTAACCCTTTCTGGTGGCACACACACCTGTTTGGAGTGTTGTTTCATAGCTTTGATGTAAGAAAGCAGAAGCTGGGTTTGGCCTTGTGTCATGCCCCAACTCATGTGACCCCTCTCCCTCCTCTCTTTCTTTGCTGCCATGATCTCCATGTTTTAGATTTGAACTATTTTTCATATCAAAGTCTTACGATAATACTGATATGCTGGAGACTGTCTGAGGCCAAGGTGAGACATTTCTGTGGATGAGGAGGTGGGAAGGAGGACAAAATAGCCTTTCTCCTAGTGCTGCATTGATTTAATTCTGCTGCTGCTACCTTAGGCCTTGCAGCTTTTTAAACTTTTTTTTTTTTTTTTAGCTAACAGGAAAAAGAGCTCTGGCTCCAATATTTTTACTGGAAGCCCAGGAGTTTATAATAGAGCAGCAAACTGTCTCTTTGAGAGCTCATCAAGACTGCAGTATGATGGATGGACTCCTAGCCAGCTGTGTACTGGTAGTGTTCCAGAAGACAGCATCACCTTTTTTTTTTTTTTTGATTGAGTACTTAGTCTTTGCCTACTGGGTCAGGAATTCAAAGCACTTCGTGAACAGCAAGGAATTAAAAGTTGCTCTTTATCAATGGAGAAAATAAGACACAGGGAGGTCAAATGTCTTGTTTGTCCCCAAGACCATTTGTAGTCCAGAAGATCTAGATTTTAGTGCCTTTAATGTTTTGCAGGTGGGCATCCTAGAGTTTGGAGATTGTCCTATATCTTTTATTTGTCTTTTCAGTCTTCTTTTTTTCTTTGACTACTGGGGTTTAACTGACTTTTAACAGGGCTGTGTCTGTCTTTTTCTATGTTTTTTTTAGGTTTGAAGTGTCATCTCACATCCATCACTATCTAGAAAATGTCGTATGGATCCATTGATGGGAGTGGATTTGGGAGCAGGAACCCATTTGGAGGCCCTTCGAGACAAGGCTATCAACCTCTCGGTGACGTATTGATCCCTTGCTGTAATTTATTCTACCTGATTCCCTAAGGATTGAAGTTTTACTGGCTCAGGTTCAGTGTGGCTGGTGTGTAAATATCAGACTGTCACCAGGGATCATTTCTGATACTGAGTTTCAAAGGTGAAAAACAAACTTGTTGAGTTTGATTTGTGTGACAAGGCACAACATATTACTGTGCTCAGGATGTGAGGCTGCAACATGGAAGACCGGGACTGATGAAGATTTTGGAGGAATTTTGGGAAACTAGAAGGAGAAATGAATAATATTCTCCTTGTGTCTTTCATCATCTCCCCATCATCTTTGACAGAAGTTGATCTAAATGGTTGAACTAGGGCTGGTTGTAGATTCTCTGCTGTTGGAAGTAGATGGGAAGATGTACAAAATGCAGTGGGCTATGCATTCCCAGAGGGTAACTTGACTGCTCTGTAGGCTGCTTCTGTCTGGGAGAAGTGCTTGGATATGGCAACAGGGTCAAAAACTTTCTCATAAGATGCTGAAAACATAAGTTGTTTTATTTTCTTGCAAATGGATGTGGATTGTTTCTCTGTGTCATCTTTTTAAGCACAGACCAGATGTGCTTTCCTTAACTGTCCCCTCCCCCTACACCCCTTGCCCTGAAGGACTCTAGAAATGCTAAAGCTAAAAGGAAAAAAAAAACATTCCGGTGCCAACCTGCATATTTGAAGTGGTCCCCAATGTGCAAGGCAAACCTGCTCTTCATAAAAGTAAATGTATAATGTAATTTTGATAGCATGGATCGCATGTTGGGGTTATAGCCTCTTGTCTTTGTGTGTTGAAGGTATTGAATTTACTGTGTCCCGTTCCTGACCCAGGCAGGTTGTAGAAGGCATCCTTTGTCAGAACCTGGGGAGCATAGTGATTTTTCCTGTTGATGTGGGGCTGGAGGTAGAAGGTGGAACCCATCCTGCCCAGTTCTGAGGAGCATGGGAAGGTAAAACCACATCTCCAGCTTCCCAGACGTGCACCAGATCCTGATCCAGGTGGAGAATTGTCATTGGTCTGTTCTGAGTTAATCTTGTCTGGTTTTCAGCAAGCCTTGTGAGCTGCAACATATCATTGCATTTAATTTTGGTCCAGGGTCTGGCTTGTGGTGGGCAGTGTGGATGAAGTGGGAGTTCAGACCTCTGCAGAAGCATCAGGAAAGTGGATCTTGTAACATGGCAAAGGGCCCTTTTATTACCAGGGAAGACCATCACTCGTCCCTTTACTTGCCCTTGATTTCAATTGGGCCATTCATAAATGCAGCCTGACTTGGTTTTCATGTTTTGAGGGTTGCAAACGTTCCTTGGGAAACATTTCTTTATTTTGTAAAAAAAACGTAGAGGTTTCTCTTGGTTTTCTGTTTTCCTACAAGCTTGGATGTAATTATGATTTTTTTTCTTTGAAAAGGGAGAAGGTATTGAAGTAAGTGCAAATTGTCTGTTCAGTTGTAAATAATGATTTCTAGGCTATTCTACAAGGCAAAATTAAAGGCATAAAAGCAAGGAAGAATGGGTTACTTGGGCACAATCAAAGAACCATGACAAAAGAGAACTGAAAAGTGGACTTGACAATGATGAATCTCAGTGCATTGTAGCTTTGGTTAGAAAAAACATGAATATTTATTGTACCATATGAAAGGACCACTGCTTTTAATGCAAATGCACAGAATAACTCGAGACACTTGCAATCTCTAAATATTTGAAGAGATACCTCATTGTGCCCAGCTTGCCCATCACTTGGCAGTTACTGATGTGATGCTGAAATCTCCCTTAGTGAATTGCAAAAATGGAGCTGGTATAGAAACATCATCTTTTCTCAACCAACCAGCTGGAGCCTAGAAATGTGTTGACTTGTGGCTTGGAGTTGGGTGCTGGCTTGCCTTTCATATGTACCCACGTCACCTTGGTGCCATTGCAATGGACACATCTCCAAGGTTCTCCAGGGTTGGTTTTCCTAGCAAGGCAAAATTGTTTGATCTCTTGGCTAGGTGTTCCTGTGGAGAAGATTGCAAGGGGAGAAACCTGTTTGTATTGGCCAAGGCAAGTTGAAGTTTTCTCTCTGTGCGATTCACTCAGGGATGGGTTCCTTCAGCCTTGAGAAAAGAAGGTTTAGGGGAGACCTTACCACCATGTCTCAGTATTTAAAGTGTGGCTACAAATAAGATGGAGACTTCCTTTTCACCATGAGTCCCATGGAAAATAGGAGAGGTAATAGATACAAGTTACTTCTGGGAAGGCTCATATGTCAGAGACTTAGACAAGAGGAAAATTTTTCACAATGAAAATCAGCCTTTAGAGTAATCTCCCCAGGGAAGTGGTGGATTCCTGAATGTTGGAGTATTTTAAAATCCAGCTTGATGGGGTGCTGGGCCATTTTGTCTATAAAGGTTGGATCAGATGATCTTTGAGGTTCCCTTCCCACCTGGTGGTCTGTGTTTCTATTCAATGTTCATCTGAACCTGAGTAGCTGCTCATGTCCCTTCACCATGGGAGAATAGCACGTTGAATACCTTTTGTCATAATATTCCCCAATATTGTCATTAATTAAGTGTCAGGAGAGGGTAATGCAGCACTAATCATCTGCCTCCTGCTTCTGGAAGATGGATTACTGGTTTGCTAAGAAACTGTCCCCTTATTAGATCATGGAATGGCTGGAACAAAAGAGTGTGACCTTCCTGCTGGCATACGTATGTCTGCTCACAGCAGGGGCAGACCTTGATGGGAATCTTCTGCCTGTGCTCTGAGCCTCTCCTTCTCTTTACATCTAATAAATAAATAAAACCAGGTAGTGACATCCCTGCAGGGAGTTAATGTCAATGATTCGGTGCAGTGGTAACATTCAGGCATCCAACAGAAAACCCTGAAATTCTGCAAAAGTAAAGGTGATGAGAGTGGTGCTGATTGTTACAATGAAGAAGCAAAGAAAAGGAAATTTAGGTTTTGTTTGGTTTTGCTTAATAAGGGGTGGTAACACCATGAGGGTGTCCTATGTTGTACTTGTCTGTCCATCGTGGCTGTGTTTATTCCAAGCTCCATCTGGATGCGGTCCCCAGACTAGGAAAGATTAATTAACTGAAGGTGTCCCTCTGGGCTGACGTGATGATGGATGGACTTACAGCCCATCATTGAGCCATGTGAAGGTTCAGCTTGCTGACCAGTCTAGTTAGAGATATCCACAGGCTGCATTTGCAGCACTTTGGGGAGGAATCCTGGAGGAATTTTGAATGTTGTGAATTTGGTTTGCCTGTGACTCTAGGGGAAGTTCTCTGGTTCAAAATCTGCTTTTGGTGGTCTTGGTGGATATCCAGAATTTGCTGGGGAGAGGATAAGGAAAGTGTACCTTTCCTCCCATAGGAAATTATTGAGAGAAAATTGGAACTGTGCTTCGGAAAGTTCAGATGTTCTGTAGCCCTAGCCAAGGAGCACCCTGAGGTGGGTTACAAGAGGGATCACCAGGATTACTTGGAGTGGAGCAATTTTTGGTGTTGACAGAGATGTTCGGCCACTAGAGAAGAGTGTGGAATGTCAAGTGGAGGCAGAAGCCATGTCACTGCTTTGCAGTTTTGAGTTATGACGTCCTCCAGCAGCACCTGGATTTCATATCCTTGTTCCTGCTTCCCAAAATTCATGTAAAACCAGGTATTCTCCCATTGCCTTGATGGAGCTTTTCTGGGATTCATCTATGTGTTGAGGTTGCGTGGAAACATTGGAAAGTAGGGAGTAGAAAGTTAGTTTTTAATTTTTTAACTGAGCAATTAAAAAAAAAAAAAGAGTCCAAATTATTTTTTTAACTAAGAAGACATGTCTAAACTAAACAGCTACAAAGCACTGTACAGCAGCAGGAATTAAACCCTGGATTCGTACAATTTTTATGTGTGCAACATACACTCTGCCATTTACAACCTGTGTTCCCAAATCTGTCTTTTTGTGGGGAAAATGAACAAAACCTGTCTTATAAAAGGAAGCATATAGGTCAGAGAATTTAAATAACTTGAATTAAAATGCCACAAGCTAAGAAATTTTCAACACTACTTTTATTAACCTTACTGTAACCTGGATATTAAATGCCAGAATTGAAAAGGTGAGGTTAATTTTGCATTCCAGCAGTGCATTGTTTCCAGATGTGCCCAGGGGACTGCTGAGTCAGTGCTTAATTTTACTGTGACTTCATTTAAACCATTTTCCCCTCAGTACTCCTGAGGATATTGTGTGGGTCCGTGTCCAGAGTTGTACTCAAGACACATCACACAATAGATAGACAAGAGTCTTTCTCCTTGTTTGGTAAAGTTGGTTATCTTGTCACAGAACAAAATAAGATTGGCTTATGAAAGTTGTTATTGGCAGTGTTCACTGGGTATATTTCACCTAATTATAATTTCAGTGCTTAGCAATTGTTAAATGAATTTTTCCAACATTTTTTTTCCTGGAATTGGGTCTATAATTTTCTTTGCCCTCCCCTCTCTGTGATTCCACCAGCCAGCCCTTGGGTGGAAGGTCATGTGTCAGTGCTGGCAATGCTGCCTCAGTCTTGGCATAGAGTCATAGGAACATTTAGATTGGAAAAGACCTCTAAAGTCATTAAGTCCAACTATTAATCTAGCACTGCCAAGTTCACCATTAAACCATATCCCTAAGTACCACATCTACACATCTTTTAAATCCTGCTAGGAATGGTGACTTAGCCACTTCCCCGGACAGCCTGTTCCACTGCTTGACAGCTCTTTCAGTGAAGACTTTTTTCCAAATATCCAATCTAAACCTGCTCCTTCTGTCCTCTCCAATCCTCTTTTGCTCTTTTTCAAGAGGTTTTGGAAAGGAGTTTGTTCTTAAATACCCATCATAGTATTGTTGCCTCTAGACTGGCAAAGTGGCAGAGCTCATGTGCCACATGAAAGGAAGATGTTCCCATCAATTGTGACTTTTTTGATGGGATGGAGATGGGTGGAGCTCCTTTCTGTGGACAAAACACACTCAAAAGCTCATGTACAAACCAGGACTGTGGCCTGACCACCACGTGATCAAATAGTTAAATCGTGGGAAGGAATCCACTAACAACTTCACATCTTGATATTATAAAGTCCTGAAGCACAGAACAAACCTTAACTACACCAGGAGTCCCTCTGAGGTTAATGAACATTAAGCAGGTGGTTAATCCTTTTGCTACACTGGGACCTGAATGCTGCTTTAGTTTTGTGTTAGCTTCTTAAATAAATTCAAATACTTGGGATTCTTTGTTGAGGGGACCTCTGTGGTAGGGTTATCGCAGCATATGGCATGTCCAAAGAGTCTGGAAGGATGTCTAGGTCAGGTTGTGGCAACTGTTGCTCACTTGGGCAGAGAGGAACAACTACATCATGCGCTTAAATATCTTTAGGACAGTATTAGGAAGAGTAAAAGCAGTGAAAGAAAGCAAGAACAAAATCTTTGAATCTTTTAAGAATGATCAAAGTTACTATGCAATATTAGGGATGTCTTTTCAAAGGCTAAAGTCTTAAACTGAAGGACTGGCCATTGTCTCGATCACATTCAGTATTAATAAGGTGTGCTTTTGGGACGGAGGCCTGTCAAGCACAGAATCACAGAATCGTTAAGGTTGGAAATCACCTCCAGGATCATCAAGTCCATCCTTCAAGGAAGAAAGGGCTGAAGGTTTGACCTTCTGTTGCACCTTTTCTCTGCCAGGCAGAGGTGGGTTCACAAATACTATTCTGAAGTTACCACCTGGATTGTAAAGAAAGTGGTCTGGCCTCTATTATATAGAGCAAAACAACAGCATGGCTTGTCAAATGTTGTGTAAAAGGTTTGTGAGAATCTTAATGATTGACTTTTGCTTCTAAGACTTGGGTCCTGACATGTGTTCTTGAATTCATAGGGACACAGAAGTTGAGGAGTTAGATGTCGTATTTAATAAGTCTTTCATAAAGTGCAGGTCAAAACTTAGATGCAAACAATAGAAAAATTCACAATAAGAACATTTCTCTAACTAGACAATCCCCAAAAGCAAAAATGCCGTGGCTTCTACGCAGGAGTTATTTCATATTGTCTCTTTGCTATTGTGCAAGACTTCCAAATGTTATAAATTTCTTAGTCCATTTTCACTAGATTTAGAAGATCTTCTCGGTTTTAAATCCATTTCTTAGAGATCTTAGCAATGATTTAATGAGTTAATAAGCCTTAATACAAGAAAACATATTAAAGAATAATGAACAGTATCTTTTATGGCAAAAGGAATTGCCAGGAGAATTAACTTTCATACACAAATTGACTTTGAAACTGTTAGTTTTGAAAACCTCTGCCCTATCCCTTCTGGCACTTTTAACATGCTAATAAACGTTTCTATATAATTTCAGTATTTCAGGAAATGTAAGTGGTTATGCATTTA
>WEKX01007148.1:80840-98543 GCA_013390025.1 Pitta sordida
CCCTCTTCCACTTCACGCCCCCCCATATGTGGCTTCACCTCTTAGCGACGTGATTTTTCAGCAGTTAAGGAGGTCCCTTTTCGCAACTGCGCATGCGTGACCTGGCACACATGAATATTTAATTAGGCAGTCGTGAATATGCAAATCAACCTGCACAGTTGCGGTGCTGGCAGCAGCTCCGCCGCTTCCCCCCACCCCCCGGCACAGCGGCAGCCCCACCGCTTCCCCCCCTCCTGTCGTGGTGGTGGCTCTGCTTCCCTCGCCTCCTCTCAGCTGGGCTTGGCTTGGGGCAGCTGCCCACGCCGCGGTGGCATGACGGAGCCAAGCCGGACGTGCTCCGCTCCCGCAGTGGCTCAGCTCCCAGTGAGGAGGCTGCGTGCAGTTATGAAAGATTTGCACACTCTCAGGTTAGATGTGGTGTCCAAGACTTTCTTGAGGTAGACTTGGTGTCTGAGACCAGACGCCACGTCTACCCACTCAGAGAAGACACCGGGACAGCGGCATGGCCGGCTCCCCATACCCGTGTGCCTGGCCGAGCGGAAAAGGGGGTTTTCCCAGAGTGGGGTGGCCACGGGCACCGGGAAGCTCCGACACAAACACCAGCACATAGCAAGTCAGTGCTGAAACAGCTCTGGAGTGCCGGGAGGCCGTGTGAGGGTGCAGAGTAAATTTGCATATTAATGAGCTGCCATTCTATGCGGATGGAGGGCTGCACCGATCAGGGACAAGACCTGCAGTACTGTGGTATAGGAGACTTGACTGTATTATGAAATTCCTTCAACTACTGCAACTCTTCCTTAGCGTCTTCTGTACCCCACTGAGTTTCCACCTTGTTCTTCGCATCCTGTGCTTTGAATCCTGACAATGCCCAATGCTTGGATCAGGAGCATTTTTTCTTCATCTGTGCCTACAAATAAATCTGAAGCAAGACACCATTGAAATTGAGCAGTGGGATTAATGCATGACCTTGCATGGCCATCTGTCTATGCTGGTTGAATGGGAATCCACGGGAAACAGGCTGAGGTTGGAACATCTCTCTGCAGCTGTTAGTTTTTCCATCAGAGCTGTCTCTACGTGCACTTTCCAGTGCCCACCTATGTCTTGCAGTGCTGTGCAGATGTGCTGCCAGGATGGTTGGGCTCTGAAGTCAGTGCTCCATCAGCTCAGAGCAGGTTTGCTTTCAACATGCCATGCCCAGGGCTGCTGGGGTGGTGGCTGTATCCCAGTTTGGTTCATCCTGTCCTCTCCCCAGGGATAAACCAGAATCAGGCGCAAAATACTCTAAATACTCCAGCCAGCATTTTTCCTGATGTTCTGCGACTTTTGCTGCAACATGAAGGGGTGGACTCTCAAAATCCACTGTTAAGGGTCATGACCAGGAGCAAACTGTCACTTCTGACACAGATTTATCCACTCCATGTTCTGTTGCCTTCTTGAGAAGTGCTGGCACTTTTTAGTTTCCTTATAGCTGCTATAAGGTTCAACTTTCTTTCCTTTTTTAATTATTTGTTTTCTCTGTTTCTATTTTTTTCTGTGTTTTTTCTTTCTTCTTTTTTAATACACTGTGCACACATCAGAAAATGAAGTGAGAATGACATTAAATTTGGCTTGATCTGTCCTAGTTTAGATTGGAAAGATACCCATGTACAGTGCATGCTCTGTCTCCTCTACTATTGCTGTAGTAACCTCAGTACATTTGGGAATGGACATTCCTGGGCTTTGGAAGAAGACCTAGAATAGTATCTGGCATTGACTTTGTCCCATGAATTCCCCAGGTGTGACTCAGACATTGGCACAGCTCAGATTCTGCTACCTCACCCTGATCTCTGGCTGCAAAACCCGAACTTTATTATTTCTCGGGGTTTAGGCTGTGTAAGGGAACAGATCTAAAGAATCTAAAAGGTGGGAAAAAGTTTAGGAAGTGAAAACTTAACCTCTGTTGCCTGTGCTGTTGTGATATAGCAAATGGGTTCTGCAGGACACACTGTGTGAGGTGAAGTTCTGCATATTTGAGATGTTGTTATAATAATATATTAAATACTGATATTGTAGATAATGATAATATTAAAATAATAATATATAAACTACTAAAACCTCTGTACATTAATGCAGCTTCCACCCTACCACATCTACCCTGCCTTTTGGAGAGCCCAGGCCCTTCTCCATCATTTCTGCTCCCAACTGATGATCTCTGAGCCTCCAAGGGGAGGGGAGTTTTCTCCTTGTTTACTTGCACGATCCTGGAGAAACTCACACAGGTGCTTGGGAATATCTGGCTGAAACACCTCCTTCTTTTTTAAAAAAAAGAGTTACACTCTTCTTAACTGTCTGTGAGACAGAGCTAAGAAGTGCTTTTTAAAATGGATTCTGTGATTCTGTGATGGTTTAACTCCAGCTAACTCCAGCCTGCAACTCGGCCCCACATAACCACTGGATCACTCCCTTCAGTGGGATGTGGGACAGAATTGGAAGGGTAAGAGTGGAAAAACTCATAGATTGAGGTAAAGACAGTTTTAAAAAGTACGGTAAAAGCTGTGCACACAAGTAAAGCAAAGGAATTCACTCCCCAGGGGCAAGAAGGTGTTCAGCCATCCCCAGGACAGCCGGGGCTGATGACACAGAATAGTGACTTGGGAAGACAAATTCCACCACTCCAAACATCCCCCACTTCCTTTGTCTTTCCCTGGCTTTTTATGCTGAGCACGATGCCATATGGTCAGGAGTATCCCTCGGGGCAGTTGGGGTCAGCTATCCCAACTCTGTCCCCTCCCAGCTCTTTGTGCTCCCCCAGCCTCTCACTGGGGTTGGGGTAAGGAGCAGAAAAAGCCTTGGCTCTGTGTAACCTCTGCTAAGCAACAGCTAAAACATCCCTGTTTTATCAGCACTTTATTCCAGCAAAAATCCAAACCATAGCCCTATTCTAACTCCTCTGAAAAAAAATTATCTCTATCCCAGCCCAAACCAGTACATGGATAAACACAAATTTAACCTAGGGGGTACCTAATAATAAACTTGATATGATGAGAGCAGTTTGCGTTTGAAAATTCTGTTATATTGCTGTTTCTGTCTTGAAGGCACATCAAAATACTGAGGCTGGGAGCTGCAGACCACCAGATTTCAGTAGTGAGTGAGGAACGCTTCTTTTCAGCAGAGGCAGAAAATCCTTTTAAATTTTAATGTTCTGGTCTTGAAAGTTCTAAAATTCCAAGTCTTGGTCACCCCTGTCATTACTCTGCAGTGTGACCATGTGCAAATCTGTTAACTTTTCTATGTTCTTGTTTTCTTCCCCTCTGAGGCTTAGTATTATCCAATTAATTAAATTCTGAAGGATGTAGAATATGTTTTTCTTAATTAATTAGAATAAAAGAATTTAACATCCTTTGTGTAAGAGTGAATATTCCTTTTTCTCTTTGAAAATGCAAGTGGAGTTGTATAGTATTATATTCTGCCAGGAAAATGGGAATGGAAGCTTATATAGATACTGAAAAAAATGTAGTTGTGGATTTCTGCTCTGCAGCCCAAATGTAAGGATGCATTTATTTGCAGAACATACACAAAAATCACTTTTGTACATAATGGAGGGATAGACACAGCTGACCCAAATATGTATGACACAAACAGCATTTGAGTTGAGTGGAGAAAAAACAGGAATAAAGCTTTTATCCATGCTGTCAGTCCAGAAATATTATTGCTAAATATCTCTTCTTCCAGGCTGGCATTCACTTGGAGACTGACACTGGCAGCGAGAAGTGGGCAGGGATTAAAGATCAACAGTGAGGAAGGACTCGACAGATGTAAGCAGGTAGATTGGGGATTAGGGTGAATTAGTGTGGATGGAAAGCATTTAGGAACAAGGAGGGGTTTTAAATTGGATGTTAAGAAGTGTATATTGTGTGTGTTGCAGATCTTCCCTGAATTTCTCATGTTAGACTTGGATATTAATGTCTGGGATTCATGGGAACTTTTAGCGCCTATTGGTGTGACTGAAGGTGGGGACAGTCCTACACGTGGTTGTAGCGGGGTGGAACAAGTGGCTTGCAGGGGTTTTGAAGTGTGCAAGTGTTTGTATAGTTGTTTCTAAACCAGATTTTCCGCTGTTACCTCATGCAAAGCTGGAGAAGACAGGAGGAGTAAATCAAAGTCAACAATTGCTTAGCCAGGAAATGCTTAGCTCCCGCTCACAAACTGCTGTGTTTCCCTTGGGGATTATATCCCGAGGTTTGGAGCTGTCATGATTTCCCTGGAAAAGGCTTTCTCCTTCCCATTGCTGAGGCTCAGGATTTTTCTTAGCCAGACTATCTGGATGTTAAATCTTGGCTATTCCCTTAAAGTAGGGACTAAAATGTTCAGATCTGGGCAAGACATCAACGGCTTTAAACTAACAGAGAAGAAGTTTAGATTAGATATTAGTAATAAATTTTTTACTGTGAGGGTGGTAAGACACTGGAAACAATTGTCCAGAGAAATTGTGAATGCTTCATCCCGTTAAATACTCAAGTCCAGGTTGGATGGGGCTTGGAGGAATGTGGTCTAGTGGAAAGTGTCCCTGCCTGTGACAGGGGGGTTAGGACTGGATGATATCTGAGAACCCTTCCAACCCACCCCAAATCATTCTGTGTCTCTATGAAGTTGTAAACTTGCTTTTAAATAATAAAGGAATACTTGAATAAAGCAAAACTTGACAGTAGTAGATTTCCTTTCTCTTCCCTTTGAAGAGCCAGTAAGAAGCTCCTTTATGGATACCCCTCTCACTTCTACCTCCTTTTTATTCAGGAGAAGCATCTCCTCTGCAGGGCAGCACGTGTTCCCAGCTGAGAGTCACTATCCACTTGGCACTTAAAACACATGTAGGGACTGGCCAAACCAAGGTACCAGCTTTAATCCAGCCCTAAGTAGCAGGAATTTGATTGAACATCATGGAAACAATTGCCACTGCTTTCCAAGCAGGTGAGACTAGCTTAGAAGGGCCATGGCTTTGAAATGAGGTGGTTGAACAGGATATTGTTCATCCTCTTACTCAGACCCTGGTTCATGTCAGATCTTTGGGTGAACAGGGTAGAAACACATTTTTGGCATATCTCTGTATTTCCTATCATCCTGGCTGTTAAGGGCTGCAGTGGGATGATGATAATATTTTTTCTTTCGATACGAAGACATCCAAAGTATATTAGAGATGCTTTCATTCCTTCTAAACCCAAAGTTTTTAATGGAAATAAAGCCTGCAGCACACTGAAGTCCTAGACAGGTGCTTTTTGGGAGGTACAGTACCAGAATTAAAATGTTCCTAGTGGTCTTATTTACAGATTATATAATGTTTTCACAAACTCTTTTTAATGTCCAACCTCACAGTTCTCCAAGTACTTGATGTTGTAGGTGGAGGATATGGATAGTGCAAAGCTCCTTTTTGCTCTGGAAGGCTTTTAAAGATTTATTGAAAGTCTGTCTTTCAACCATTTTTTTTTTTTTTTTAATATCTTTAGTCAAACCTGAAAGCTCTTAAATCTCTTGGTGCCCAGAAGTGTTTCACATAAATATTTCTGGATGTTTGGCCCTTTCTTGTTTTGGAAGCTTCCCCTGGAGAGGTTTGGAGTGTGTTTTCAAAGAGACAAAGATTTTCACATAGATGTGAATGCACAGACCATGTTGCGCAGACTCATTTAGGGAATTCCTTTGATTAGGTGGGGAATTTTATGTTATTTTTTTCCCTAAATGCTTTGTTCAGGTCCTTAGTGGAGAGCAGAAGACTGAGGAGCTGACCCCAGCCACACTGCATAAATTACAATATCTTCTATTCCTTCTCCTCTTCTGACAGAGATAGAGAAATGGAAATAGGGATAGAACTGCCAAAGTAGAGGGACAAAGTTACTTAAGGAGGATTTTTTACAGTCGTATATCCATCTGTGGGAAGAGCCCATGCCTTGAAGACACATGTGAAACAGGTCTGTGGTGTATGAAGCTGAGTGAAGACAAGACCATTGAGGATCTTGTTCCTTCCCTGGTAAGAGTTTTTAAAAGGGAAAACCAGTCCTGGGTGCCTGAAAATTTCAGACCTCCCTTACTTGTCCACATGTATAGAGAAAACCAAAGTGATGGGCTGAGATAAGATTCTGTGTCTCTTTCTCCCTCCTCCAACTTTTTATTATTAGTTTCACTTCTATAAGATGGTGTAAAGCAAAGATTTAGAAACAGGGTTTTCTGTAAAATACAGTTTGCAAGGAACTTTAAACTTCAATGAAGTTTATGACAAAATACAGCAACCCCCCACTTTACTGCAATATGTGCTAGTCAGTATTTTAGATTGATTTCAGGTATTGCAAGAGTTAATCAGGTTGGGAAAGAGTTGCCTGCTGCTTTTCCTGAAGTGCTGTAGAAGCCAGACTGTAGCCAGATGGCTGGGACTTTGAACAATACATAGATAATTCCAAGCCAGGATCTAATAACAATAAAATCACTAAAAATATACAGAATATGCATACCTGGAGGGTATGGATGTGTGGTGTACGTGTACATGGGTGGTTTTGAAAAGTAATTTGAAGGTTTCAGTCATGCTGTCATTTCATACCTCTTCTTTTATAGTCAGTCATATTGCTAAATCAAAATGATTTCTATTCATGTTTTTTATTTTTGGATTTGTTAACACAATTACAGTATTTTCAGTGATTTTTTTTCTTCATGTTCATGGGCGTTTTGCATTTATTGCTCATTATAAAAGAAGAAAACAGGCTCTGTTAACATCCTGACAGGGAGAAAAAAAATATTTATTCACACAAGGAGTAAGAAAGCAGCCATTGTGGCACATGAGGCTTTCCTTTTAGGAGACTGAGGTTCCTGGAGATCATAGAGTTTGGATCACTTTCGCCTTGGGATATGCTTGACACCCTCTGCTCCCACTAGATAAGGGATGTCATTGGAGCTGTTAGTGTGTCTTATGTCAGTGCCTCTTTCCCTCCATACCCTCAGAGTTGACTGGTAAGAATCCAGCTTTACTTAATTTAATGTTTTTATTTTATTTTACTTTATTTTATTTCTTTTATTTCTTTCTTCTATTTTATTTCAATGATGTCTAGTTGATAAGAGGAGAGGTGTTTGTCTTGCTGCTTCTCTCCAACCTTTTGTTTCTGGTTTCTGGTTGAACATTCGGTGTCTTTACTCATTCCAGGCATGTCTGAGATGTCCTCAGACCTGAGAGAGAGGCAAGGAGCCGGTCAGCATTTCAGCATTGTGGTGGTAGTGCCTGTGTGCAATAAAAAGCCTTCCAAGAGCTCCTTGTAGCATCTCTTCTCCTTGGCATTGGCATCAGAGCGGCTGAGTCAGACAGGAGGGATTCCCTGCACACTCTGAGTTTCTCTTCTTGGCTGAAAACAAAAACCAGTCTGTTTTTGAGGAGAAATGTTGGGTATTCCACTTGTTTTGCTGTCTCTCTCTTTCCCATTTCTAGAAATCCCACCCCCTCCATATCCACTGGTTTAGACACAGCAGGGATTGAGCTTTATCCCTCATGACAATTATTTTTTCTCTCTATTTGCCTCAGTTGTTTTCTTCCTTTGTCACTCAGTCTCTTTCTCCTCACTTCCCTGGGCTGCTTTCCCAAAGCAAAGCCAGTGACATTTCAATCTGCAAGGCTGCAGAACGGCTTTGTTCTCAAACCCAACCCTTAATCCGAGATCAACTGAGGCAGGCCCCAGCTCTGACCTGGATCTCCATGGGAATGATGAGGGCAGTCATCAACAACCAACCAAAGCCATCTCTGTGCTGAAACGGGCACTCACATTGGTCACAGCAGCTGGGCTTGATCTTGGAGGTCTTTTCCGACCTTAATGATTCTGGGGTTCTCCTTTATCTACCTGTGGATATGAGTGTTACTGTTCTCCAGAGAGAGTCCTCTTGGCCAAGGTTGTCTTGATTATTTTTCATGAAACTGTAGAAACACTGAAGATGGTGTTTACCAGCTGGTTCACTGACTTGTGATTTTAACTCAGCTACCAGAGCTCACTGGATTTCCCTCAGTAAGTCAATCATAGAATGACAGTCATATAGAATCATTTCAGTTGGAACAGACCTTTATGATCATTGAGTCCAACCGTTAACCCGACACTGCCAAGTCCACCACTAATCCATGTCTCCAAATGCCACATCTACATGTCTTAAATCCCTCTAGGGATGGTGACAGAGTATTCTGTTTCAATGCTTGACAACCCTTTTGGTGAAAAAATATTTTCTAATATGAAATCTAAATCTCCCTTGGCACTACTTGAGGCCTCAGCCATCCTTTCTCCGGGCTAAGCACCCTCAGCTCCTTCAGCTGCTCCTCATCAGACTTGTGCTCCAGACCCTTTCCCAGCTCTGTGACCCTTCTCTGGACACTCTCCAGTCCCTCAATGCCCTTCTTGTCATGAGGGTCCCAGAACTAAACACAGGTTGTCCACAAACTAAGGGAGCACTCAATCCCCTCATCAAGATCAATAAAGAGATTAATTAGGACTGGGCCCAATACTGAGCCACTTGTGACCCGCACCAATCTGGTTTTAGGTTTGTTCACCACCATGAGCAGCTAGTTTCTCCAGGACAATGACATAGGAAACAATGTTGAAGACTTTACTAAACCATCTCTATATGTGTCTCACTTTCATGACATGGAAGAGGGGAGAGAGAAGAATATTATCACCACTTCCTTGGGAGGTTTCCCTTCCACAATGATCAGGAGACCAACTGAAGAGTTAGGAGGCTTTTCCTGCTGTTGCATTTCTTCTGCTGTTGTTTTTAAAGTCATTTATTTGCCTTGGGTGATTTTTGGGTTCTGATTTGCCTTTAAGCAGTGGCTGTGTGAGATTTCCTAAATTAAGCAGGAAAGGAATGAAAGCCTCTGCAGTGAGTCAGAAAATGAAGACGACTTAGTGGCTGCTGATTCTAATGGATTATAACACAGAGGTCCTGCCAATACTCAAAGGAGCAAAGATGTCAGATTCCAGCATGAGAAGTAGCTCAATTCCTGGGAGGAGGCTCTACCAGGCCTTTTAATGACCCCCAGTGGCCGAGATCAGTTTTATCTGCAGCTTTGCAGAAACACATGCCCAGGGATGAAAGGCTCTGCAGGAAGAGTCACGTATAGGACTTGGCTGTACAGGAGCTGAGCACCAAGAATTAATGTGTTTACAGCCCAAGCTTGGGACACAACCAGAGATTCCCTGTGGCACTGCTGGTTGTTGGGCTGCAGCATGTGAATGCTTTCCCACTGGCTTGAGCTCGACTTCCTCTCTCTGTAACCTGGATTTAGAAGATAAAAAATAGATCAGAATATTGGCTATGCCTTCTGGGAGGAGTGTCTTTAGGAATAAAGAAATTCAGGTTGGCATGCTCTATTGCAGGAGCTCTTCTGCACCTTTTTTTTCCTTTTTATTTTCCTTTAATAGCCTGATAACAGGTCTTCAAACTTCAATGCTTCAGTGAAAGTCTGAAGCTAATTCTGCATTTGAATGTTCTGGTGGGCTAAATACACTTTGTTGTTTGGGGTTTTTTTTCACAGATGATATATCTTTCCTTAGGTTAAAAGTTCAAAAATATAAAATACCTGTGGATACCTGCATTGATGTCAAACTTGTGATTGCTCTGCTCACAGAAAACTTGCTGCTTGCTGCTTCAGGCATCAAAAAAGAGCATTGGAGCTGAAAGGATAGAGAAATAGATGATGAGAAATAGATTATGACTATGTTTGTAAATACCTTGTTTTTCTCTCATGACTTGAACACATGAGCATCCTTAAGAAACAGGGTGCTATGGTCACATACTCTAAATCATGTGGAGTACTTTTTTTATGCTTTGGCATATAACGGTCAGGGAGATGTTTTGGTTGGTTGGTCCAAATTTGGTCATGGAAGACAAACTACCCATCAGTGTAGGTAGTTTCCTTCATTGCTGAGGGAAGGCACCACCATGACCAAGAGTTCATCTGAACACAAACAGTGACAAACTCTTTCTGTGGCCACAAAGAATATACACGACTGTAATGCGGAAAATATAAGGGCAAGGAGATTAGGCCCTTCTCGGTCAAGATGTTGAAAATCTCCTAAAATTGAAGGCTTTGCAGGATCATCCCCATGTATGTTAACTGCATATTTTGTACCTTCTCTGTAACAGCCTAAGGCAAGCATTAAAACATGAATTTCTAGTCTGACCCATTGGCTCAGATCTTGTATAATATCTGTTTTTGCCTTGGGAGAGGTTTTGTCTGNATCTCTTCACTGTATGGGCATTCACTTAGGAGTTGGACTCAATGGTCCTTGTGGGTTCCTTCCAACTCAGAATATTCTGTGTGATTCTGTTTCCCTGCCCATGCCAGGTTCACAGGGTCACAGGTTATTCNATCTTGTATAATATCTGTTTTTGCCTTGGGAGAGGTTTTGTCTGGGGAGAAGTCTTCTAAAATTTAAGCTAAAAAGAGTTTTGGAAAAGCAAGGAGGATAAAGAGGATAAAGAATCAGCTATGGATGCCCCATCCCTGGAAGTGTTCAAGGCCGGGCTTGATGAGCCTCTGAGCATCTTGGTCTAGTGGAAGGAGCTGGAGTTGTTCAGCTTGGAGAAGAGGAGGCTCAGAGGTGACCTCATTGCTGTTTATAACTACCTGAAGGGAGGTTGCAGTCAAGTGGGTGTGAATCTCTTCTCTCAGGATGCCAGCACCAGAACAAGAGGACATGGCCTTAAGCTNGAACAAGATGATTTGTCAGGTCCCTTCCAACCCAACCATTCTATGTTTCTGTGAAAAAAAAGTCAGGAAATGGGACTGTCTTCCTCAAGGCAGAAGAAATGGAAAACAGCAGGTTGCCCTTTCTGCATATTTTAATTTCTTTACAGTAATTAGAGACAGAGCAAGGTAAATTTGCAACTCCACTTGGGTAAAAGTACCTTTTTTGGACAAACATTTCCCAGTGCTAGTGCAACTATCTGCAAGACCAGAGGAGAAATATTTTGTGCACAGTGAATTTCCATTCCTGAGACGGGAGCAGGAATAAATCACTTATTTTGTTAATAGGAAAACAAGACTATCGTGGGACAGAGCACAGTGCTCATTTGCACATGATCTCCTGACATGCCCAGGGATTACATTTCATGCAGGATCAAATACTGACCATCTTCTAAAGCTTTCACAGTATTTCCTCAAGGTCAACCTCTTGTGTCCGGGAAGGATCCGACTGCATGGTAAATTCTGCTTGATTGAAATCTGCAGAGCATGACCCATGTGCTTACATTTGCAGTGACATAATTTTGCTCTGGGATTTTGGAGCAGGAACCCGTAAGTGGATTGTGATATAGCAGGCATGTTTGATGTCCTGTTCTAAATCCCAAAACTATCAACTTAATTAATGTTGTAGGCTCTTAACACCTTTCCCTACTCACGAGCTACCTTGTGTGAGACTGGAAAATGATGCTGCTTCACCTTTCTTGGCCTTGTAGAGGCAGAAATTTGTGCTATTTGGTCTGTATTAATTATTTCCCTCTCAAGGTCCTGATCAGTCTTTGATGGAGAGATCCACGTGGGCTTTTAGCTCTGGGGTGAAGCCGCTCCCTTCATGCCAGGGGCAGCTGCACCTTGCCAGTGAATGTAGCAGTACATTTGTAGATACACAAACCAAATTCCACTTTCTAACTGTTGCAAGGGTATTTTAAAGGATAAATGATTTTTTTTCCCGCACTGTAAAGGTGGAGAATGTAATTATGCAGTCTTTTTAGCTCAAGTAGTGCTCTCCTCTAACACAATCGGCCTAGTTACATGCAAGTGTTTATTTCTTTAGGGAGATGCTGGTGCAGCAAAAAGATATAAAATTGCTCCAACTGATTTGCTGTTTGTGTGGACAACGGGGAGGATGAAATGGTTAAGTTGCCATCTGACATGGAGATTGAATACTGTTCAAGCAGTGCAGGGACACACCACTGTAAAGAAACTATTTTGAATAGGTGATTCCTTTATCAGGTGCCCTTGGGTATCTCCAAAGTGTTCAGTTTAGATCTGAAGCTTGTCTGAAAATGTTTGGGGCCTGGAAAAAGTCTCCTCATTCTCAATAAGGTCTCCGTCTTTCCTCCATAGGGAGAGGAGAGGCTGGGGAATATAAAAACTTGATTTTTCCTGGAGTCCAGGACAAAACTGAAGAGACTGCCATAAAGTTCAAAATAAGAAAGTGAAAACTGTAAATATTTGTGTGAACACCAGTGACCAGAGCTAATGGGGAGGGATCAGTATTCATTCCCTGGAAAATAGGGAATGTATCTACCTCTGTCATCCCTTTTCTGCTGAGCTCCCAGTGCATTTTTTCATTGCTTTATATTCTCAGCCAGGACTTAGAGTCACAAGTTGTGTTTTCCTACCGCAGAGGGACAGGCAGTGAAAACAGAGCGGGATAGGCAGGGCTGTCTTTTGGAAAGGCAAGGACAGAAAAGATCTTGCTGATGCTTAAAGTGTGTTGTTGTGATGTTGAGGTTTGTTAAAGCAAAGCCTGGAAAATGTAATACGTGTGATCTGTTCCAACAGGTATTTCCTGGACCATAGAGTGGATTTAGCTGAATTTCTTTGGAGGGAATTACTATTTTTTTTCTCCCACTATAACTGATACTCATGTGCTGAAAATAAGTCTTCCTTCTTTTCAAGGACAGCAGCAGTAAAGGGAGCTTTGGGATGAATTTTCCCTTCTATCGCCTGTGATGCCACTCCACAGCAAGAGGGGATGGAAGGGTATTTTTTTACTTTAAACCACTATTTATGATGGTTATAAATACGCTCAGCAGCATTTGTTAACTCTTAAGAAAACCAGGAGTGTTAAGCACACAGCCAAAGCAAAGCACTGCGTTGCAAATACATCTCTCCCTCTGGAGAGAAGGGAACAGAGTTGTAAGTGGCTTTACCAAAAGCAATATCAAGTCACTCTGGGTACTTTGCTGGAGGGTTGCTCTCAGAAGCTGCAGAGCACACACCTCTCACTCTCATTTCCACGTCCTTAGCCCCTGGAGGGGCCAATTTGGAGTGTTCTCCTAATGGGGCATGAGGCCACCAGCTCAGCTGCCCATGTTGGATGGTTGGATTTAGTTTAGTGCTGCTTCTAAGCCAATACAGGCAGGGTTATTTAGCTCAGCCACCCTGTCCTGATGTGGCTGCAGGCCTTCCTTCTGCATCTGGCAGGTTTGTGCCACTTTGGGCAACATGGTCTAGTGAAAGGTGTCTCTGACCATGGAAGAGGGGTTGGAATGAGATGATCTTGAAGGTCCCTTACAACTCACAGTATCACAGTATCACAGTATCACAGTATCACAGTATCACAGTATCACAGTATAAAAAAGGCTGGAAAGGACCTTGAAGATCGTCTAGTCCAACCTATAATCCAACTAACCTTTCCTCTACATCCAGATCATATCACTCAGCATGGTTTGAGTTTGAAGAGACCTTAAAGATCAGCTAGTTCCAGCCCTCTGCCCATGGGGACACCTTCCACTATCCCAGGTTGCTCCAAGCCCCATCCAACCTGGCCTTGGACACTTCCAGGGATGAGACAGCCACAACTTCTCTGGATAATCTGTACCAGGGCCTCATCACTGTCACAGAGAAGAATTTCTTCCTTAAATCTAACGTAAATCTGTCCTCTTTTTGTTTCAAACCATCATTCCTTGCCCTATCACTATCTTCCTGTGTAAAAGGTTGCTTTCCCTTGATCTTATAAGCCCTGTTTAAGTAATAAATGCACATATTTTGATATATCAGATACATGTATCAGGTATATCAGGCTTTGTTCTTTGCACAGAAGGACTCCTAGGACTTAAATGTGCTTGAAATAGAGAAGGTCACTAATTTCTTCAAAACTGTAGTTTCCAGGAGTGAGTTGTGTATGTCCCCCACTCAAGGACACCAGTGTAGTGTTATTGTAATTTGCATTTTAAGAACATACACTTCATAGACCGGCGGAAAAAGACAGGCCTGGCTTCCTAAAATGAATAAATACCACATAACAGAATGCCTGTGTTTAATCCTGACAATTTCTGGGGGGCTTCAGCCCTGCTTCACACACGAGTAATCTTGTTATTCTTGGAGGAGCTGTTAATAGACATATGTCTGTGGGATCGGGCCCACTCCAAAAGAGCAGATTTAATTACACGCATGGCAAGTTCATGTACTTGCTGGAACAAAGAAACATCCAGGGTAAGCTCTTCTGGGGAGGGAGCGTTTAATCAGGCGTGTTTTGTGCAGCACTTGGCATGATGGAACGTCAGGGAGCAATTCATCCCCAGCACCAGTGCAAAAATGGTGATTAATAAAATTATAACCATTTATTCTACTAATGCTAGGGTTTAACCAGTCTGGTTGTGTCTTTCCCTGATTCAGGAGATAGTACAATTATTTTCATGTACGTGGAGCTCAGATAATGTGATAGCTCAAATGCTTACTCTCTGGTTGCTAATTTAATTATATGAAATGTCAAGTTAGTTTAAGAAATACTTGGGGAAACCCCTGCCTCTGTCAAGTAGGAATATGCCAAGTGTTTCAGGAGACAACTTGTACCTTACTATTAAAAAAAAAAAAAATCAGTCCAAAAAGCAACACTGTGTAATGTATCTTGAATATTATAGTAAAACTGAAGCAAGAGATGTGATTTTCTTTTATATTCTGAAAGGTGAGTAAAACAGCTTTGTTGTTGCTCATGGTGGTCCCTCATATATGCCATTTTAGTGCCACTGAGTTTCAAATATGGTGAACAGAGGTATAATCAGGACTTTGGTTGGGGGGAAAAAGATGTTCACTGGGTTGTTGCTTAACGATGTCTGTCAAGGAGCCCTGGATCTCATGCGTGAGGTGAGTTAACACTGGACCCAAAGAACAAATACTGATAGTTCAATACGTAGGTACCTAAAGGAAAAATAGACAAATGGAGGATTCTGCTGCCACTGGATCCTCTGTCTCAAGGAAATGGACTTCTGGTCTGAATGAAAGGCTGAGGTGAATAAAAAGGAAGGATATGCTCTTTGCTTAGATCAAAGAGTGTGTGTGGATTTCATCCCCTTACACTCCATAGGCTTTGAAATGCAAGAAAGAAATCCACTTTAGTACAGTGGTGAGTGTCCCCACCTGGTGTGTGGGAGACCCGGGTTCAATTCCCACCAGGGAGACAGTGTTAAGAGTTGGACTCGATGATCCTTGTGGGTCCCTTCCAACTCAGAATATTCTGTGATTCTGTGATTCTGTGAAAGCCACGTCACTTAAACAAGATGCTGTGGTTTGTCTGCTGCACCTGATGGAAATGTGAGATAAAACACTCATCTAAATCTTTCACATGGGGGCAAGCAAGTCAGGTTTATCTTGGTTTGCAGTTGGCTAAAAGCACATGTGCCTTTGGTTTCAGTGATGATAAAACTTGGTTGTGCACTGAAGTCAGAGTCCTAAACACTGACACAAACCACTCTCCTTTCTAACCAAGAACTTAGTTTACAGCAGCACAGGGTTCCCCGCAATATCCCCTCTCAATCTGATTTTCTAGGAGTGACTGTTAAATTTGAGACATCTCCTTCTGGATGAATCATTAAATTTCAGATGTGTCTTTCTGGTTGGACATACCTTCATGCATAATGTGGTTGGTGCCTGGGTCACATCCTTCTACAAAAGCCAGGCCACTCTGTCAGCTTTCAGAAGTTTACTTCGATGCAAACTACATTTGAGATGCAAAATATTTGGAAATCTCTTCCGAACACAAGGCTGAATTTAGAAACATCCTTGTGGCATTATTGGATCAACAAGCACTTTCCACACCAGTGTCATAAGAGTGTTTGAAGAAATAATTGGTTGCTATTTTGGGGTACAGCTTAAGTAGAAAAATATTAAGATGAAGTGAGGAACTTTGTCAGTACGTATTTAAGAAATACTTTGCCAGACTTGGGAAGATAAATGTCTTGTCAAGAAGAACAGACAATAGCTTCTTTTACTAATTGTGGACAAAGACTGCCTGAATTTTAGGAAAGCTATCTAGAAAAAGGGAATACTTTTACACAGGCATTAAGAGTATTTTTGGCACTCTTTGAATAACAATTTTGCCTTCTGGGTAGTTTTTTGCAAGTTCAGTGGTCTCCGGTTGGGGACTAAATACATGGAGCAGTTCCAACATAATAATAATGGTGGAATTCTACATATTTCCTGATACGACATCCAACCAAGGCCAGGTTGGAAGGAGCCCTGAGCAACCTGGTCTGGTGGACAACATCCCTGCCCATGGACAATGTCCCTTCCAACCGAAATCGTTCTCTGATTCCCTAATTCCATGAGACAAGAGTTCAAGAAGAGTTGCAGGACTCTTCACCACACAGGTTGCCCAGAGAAGCTGTGGCTGCCCCATGCCTGGAAGTGTTCAAGGCCAGGTTGGATGCAGCTTGGAGCAACCAGGGATATTGGAAGGTGTCTCTGCCTAGGGTAAAGGGGTTGAAGCTAGATGGTCTTTAAAGTCCCCTCTAGTGCAAACCATTCCATGACTGACTTGATAGTTCTATTTAGCAAATTCTGAAAATGCTGTAATACAAAGGATCAGAAGTCACTTCCAGTCTAAAATATCAGATTCTTCATCATAACAAAGAAATTTAGGGTGAGTTGTTTAAGGCTGTGTAATAAGAAGGAATTTGTGTTCCTGGACTTCCGAATGAGTTTGAATTGGAACTTCTGTTCCATCAATCAGGGTTAATTTGACCTATTTATGAGAAAATGAGTTATTTGGAGGATCACAATATACGTCACCCTTGTTTCTTCAAGCAGAAGCTGTTCCCAGTGGAGGAGGTGCTTTTTGCAGGTCTGGTCTCACTTGGTGGCAGAGTGACTGTGATTGTCACTGAGAGCTGCTGTGGGTCACTTGTGCTGCTGTGTCTGTGTGGGTATGTGTGATGTTACTGTTCCTCACCTTACATTTTTAAGTGATGAGCACACGGCTCTTTTGGGTTTTTATCTCCTTTAATGTATGTAAGGTGTTGTGCGTCAGTTCACAAAATTGACATTGTAGAACATTTCTGCGTATATAATTCTATAGTATGGATTTTTTTTTTTCCTTTGTTTGTTGTGTATTTTCTGGTTCTGTGAATTTTTTTAGGTGCAATTCCTTGGAACACTGTATTGAAGCTCCTGTTTCTAGTCCTGCAGACCCTGGCAGGACTTCTGATCGTTTGCCTGGCACAAGGGCTGAGTCATCCTCCCAGCCTCTGCTTATGGCCAGAATCATAAAATTCAGCCTATTTGTACAAGGAGCTTCATGGAGATAAAAACAATGAAAGAGCTCTACAGTGGAAGAGGAAAAAGAAACAAACAATCCTACCTTTTTTAAAGTCTGAAGTGATGGGCAAACCTATCAAAAATGTATTTTTCGATTCTAAAGGAATGTGAAATCCTGTTAAAAAATTTAAGTATGTTTTTATGTGTTGGTTGTACATTCATAATTATTTCATAGGAAACCACCTGAGTTCAATCAAGGAGGCACAAAAGAAACTCTAAAGTTTCCATTGTCTACTTTCCCTCAGACCTCTTTCACTCCTTTCGCATCAGGTCAGTTTTAATGGTAACTGAGAACCTGATCAATACCTTTAGATATTTCAAGCCAAGGCTGGGGACTTGTGTGTGTCGAACATCTCTGCTCCCAAGGCCATGGACACATAGAAGTTTGCTTTTGCTCTAGATTGGGAAGGATTCATGATGAGCACTTC
>WEKX01007152.1:0-16604 GCA_013390025.1 Pitta sordida
TAAGTCTCTCTCCACTTCACTAGTACAACCGAGCCAGGGTTGGTGCCACTGGTCCCATGTGCTACAATGCTGTGTAGGAGCTGCCATGCTGGCTATATGCGGGGGGTGGGGGAAAGAATTTCAGGGCTGTGATTGGCAGGGGGGGCATTTAGCCCACTCAGGTCCTCCTCTTTGGAGGTGCCACTATATTTTTGCAAGCAGATGTGGTGTCTGAGCTCACTTGTGAATGGAAGAAGCAGGTGGCTGGACAATTGAATCTTCCTGCTATGAAGCAACTGCTCGGTTCGGCTCATCTCGGCTGCGGCTTGGGTTTGTTCACCAACACTCAGCTGGGCTCAGTTGTGGCTCAGGCTTGTTCAATAGCACTTGGCTGGGCTTGGCTGGATTTCCCGCCCCAGCCATTGCTGCCCCCTCACCCACGCTCCCCTTGTTCCATGCCATATTCTGGGCAGCAGGACTGTGCCTGCGCTTGAGGGAAAGGGCTGTGTGTGTCAGGCAGTGGGCAGCAGTTGCTTCTTCAGCAGAAGTGTCGGGATCAAAACTTCTAGGCATAGACTCTTGCGGGTAGCAAGGGATCTATTGCAAATGAGACATCTCCCAGGACTATAGAGAGCAGTGCCATGACTCCTGCTTTGACACCTGCAGAGGTATTACTGCAAACACATCCGCTGCCACCCTGACATCTGGTTAAAAAGAGCTTTGCTGCCTGCAATGGGGTGGGGGGAACAAAGCCTTCCCCATGATGGGTGGGCAGAGACGTGGCTTCGATCCTGATAGCCTTGATCCCACCTCACTGCAGGGATAACTAGTTTGCTCCCATTCCAGGGTGTTGGTCAGAAGGGGAAACCTCTGCCATGCCAAGCCATTTCCTCTTGGCATGGCAGAGGTTTCCCCTTCTGACCTCCCTTACAAGTCTGGTGGAACGGCATCCTCACTCTATGTCATGGCAGGGGCAAGTAGTGAAGCCTCTAATTGTGTGCACTTTGGAGAAAATGAGTGCTGTTATGGAGAAAGGGAGGATGTAGCTGCCAGCACTGCCCAGGTGGTGACCAACGTTGTTTGTGCGTGCGTGGCAAAGGCCACTGTAGCCCTCACATCTGCAAAAAAAGCTGCATGTACAGTTGCTATGAGACCTGTCACTTAACAGGTCTCATAGCAACTCATAATGCCCTATCAGAGGACGCACATAAGCCATGTTTAGGGATGCTGGTACACACAACACAGCTAAACTAAGGGGAGTGGAAAAGTTTTTTTGTATGCACTATTAAAAGCAAGTGTTTGCTCTCCTCAGTGACACCGCCGAGCCCCATCAAGCCCTGCATGCTCCAAATGCTTATTGGCACTGTGCCTCCACCTGCTCCTGGGGCTCCTTCTACTGTTCCCAGTGCACATGGGCGGTCCTGCAAGCAGGAACAAGTTTAGGCACACACACACTACCAACGAACAACCAACAAGCCCGATAAGCCCCACCATAGACACAACAGGCAATAAACAGTGACAGGAGGCTCCACGCCACTTGGCTCTGCTGGGAGCATGGTCGCCAGCTCCAGAGCTGCTGGCAGCGCCAGCTCCCATGGGGTTTCTAGGTTCAAAAAAATGGCAGCAGGGCAAAATCCATTCCCTTCACTCTCCTGAAGGGGAACAGGATGCAGGGAGGTCCTGGGAACTCCCTGCAGTGCTCTAGAGCTGAGGGAGGTAGGGTGAAAGACAAGGTTTAATTGCATATTTATGAGTTCCCTATCTTTGAGGCTTGCAGGCTTTGAAGAAGGTAGCCACACCTCAGCTCAAGGGATCACTCTATATTGAACGATACAGCAGAGAGGGAGATGCAATTATGTCTAAAGCTACCCAGCTTCATTCACAGAACAAATAAGTCACTGTTAAAGCAAAAAATAAAGCATGATCTCACCCCTCACCTCATTAGATGTGTTTTAGCAAATGACTGAAGAAGTCCAATTCTTCAGTACCAAATCTATTAAAGAATATTTATAGGCTCCCTCTACATGCACATCCCCTCCTTTTCACTATAAAAGACACATCTCCAGGAATAACTAGCTGGCAAGAGGAACACTGCTCTCCTCATTGGTAATTATAGCTGCAATAGAGTGCTGTCCTCATGGGTTTGCATCTTCCTCCAGGGCTCCAGGCCTGGAGATGCTTAGATGTTCAAGTTAAGTTCTTCAAGTTAAGCATTTCTTAGAAAAGAGATGCTTAACTTCATGAAAACTACTGAAGGACAATTACCATTTTATCTCAAATTCCAGTGTATTATCCAAGGAATTGATGACCAACTTTATTGTGAAAGTAAATGCTGAAATGGGATGCTAGATGGTTGGAAGGGACATAGGGCATGGGGATCTTCCCATTAAAACCTGAGGGAATGTTCTGAGTTCTTGCATTTTATAAAGGGTTATCAAACAAGTTTTAAAATGCCCACATTGAAAACAATTTTACAACTTCTTAGCACATGGTGCTTCCACAGGGAAAACAGTTTGTTCATGTGCTAATCTAAGATGACAACTTGTTGAACAATGGTAGACTTTCTAAATTAAAACTAAAGCTAAAACATATCTTTAAGTATGCTACCATAAATGCAGTCTTTGTTATGTACTTAATTTACCATGTGTGTTATGATCATGCAAAATGAAACAGATGAGGCTTCAGTGAGATGAGACACTAGAGTATGTTTCTCTACACCTTAAGGTATGCACCTCTTATTCAGCTTTATGTTATAGTAAAACATTAACCAGGGGTACAAAGAAAAAAGTGCATTTTACTTCTTATATTGTTTCATATTTCTCATCTGATTCCTGTTGAAAATAACTTCCAAGCAAAAAGATTTTCATGACAAAAATTAAAAAAACAACAGCATTTTTATGTGTTAGGGATAACAATTCAGCAGAAGAAACAGGTCTCTATGAGTGTCCTGCTCTTGAAGAGCTTGAAATTTGATTTTGTTCAGCATATCAGCTCAACAAAATAAAAGCCTACTGCAAAGCAAATCAAAGAAATAAAAGAAGATCTGAAGATCAAAATATCTGTTAGAAATCGGATGTCATAAATGTTGTATGTTTAAACATACAATGAAACCAGAATGTTTGCTTAGAGACAAGGTAAAAGTGTGATAAATGTCTGTACCAACAGCTGATAGGAGCAGCAGTGTCTGCAAAAGCAGCCAGTGGCTATCCCTGCATAGTGCCCCCTGACAGGAACACTCAGGTACTAAAATTATTTCAGGGCATTTTTTTACTGAATAGATTCTCCATTCTGTTTCTTGCGTCTATCAACTCTCTGCCTGGCATGAAATTTTGATAGATAGCTGTAAAAAAAGCATGTCTAAGTTACAGACTCTCTTTCTTGGTTGCTACTTATCCATCAATGTTTATGGGGGGTGGAGGGAGGCATCTTTAAAAGCTGAAAGTGTTAAGATAGATAGAAAAAGATGAACTTAAATACTTGCAATTAAGTGTATTAAGACTGAAGAAAAGCTCCAAAGTTAGCACACCATCATGAAAAATGAAGCTTTTCAGTTTGTGTACAGCACCCAAAGTGAAACTGTGCGATATATTGGTCACTTCAAATATTACAGTATCACAGTATAGATAAGGCTGGAAAGGACCTTGAAGATCATCTAGTCCAACCTATAATGCAACTAACCTATCAGCTACATCTAGGTTATATCACTCAGCACCTCGTCCAGCCTCCCCTTGAACACGTCCAGGGTTGGCGACTCAACCACCTCTGTGGGCAACCCATTCCAAATCCGGATCACTCTTTCAGTAAAATACCTTTTCCTAATATCAAGTCTAAACTTTCCCTGCTGAAGCTTAAGGCCTCTCGTCCTGTCCCCAGAGACCAAGGAGAAAAGACCAACCCCTACCTGGCTACAACCTCCTTTTAGATAGTTATAGACAGTAATAAGGTCACCCCTGAGCCTCCTCTTTTCTAGACAGACTGAGCTCCTTCAGCCTCTCCTCGTAGGGCTTATCTTCAAGCCCCTTTACCATCCTAGTTGACATAGAATCACACAGAATCACACAGAATATTCTGAGTTGGAAGGGACCCACAAGGATCATCGAGTCCAACTCTTAACACTGTCTCCCTGGCGGGAATCGAACCCGGGTCTCCCACACGCCAGGTGGGGACACTTACCACTGTACTAAAGTAGTTGCCCTATTGCACATGGCTGGGCATTTTAACAACTTTTACAAGAAATGTTTTTGACATCCAGTAGAACAAGTACTCCTAACAAGCACAAAAATAACAAAAAAAAAGTCAAAAAATCCGAGCAACTTTTCAAATGCAAATTTAACCTGACAGTGATCTTGTGAAAAGGTTGGCAATTTCAGAGTTTCCTACCAAGACACAAACAGAAATAAAAAATCCAATTGGGAATAGGAGCACTGAAGCATGGGTGAGCAAGGACAGTTCTCAAATTTTGTAAAAAACCTTCCGTACATGCATCAGTGCTTTTCATTTCTGTGAGAACTTGAGCAAAATAACTGAATCCATAATAAATTATAGCTTTTTTAAAATCAGTTGTGTTCATTCACTTTCTTAAAGGCTTGATTACTGAAAAATTTCTTAGAAGAAAGGAGGAAAAATTTCCAAATTATTTATATTAGTTAAATGATAGAACAAGATGGTCCATTAATTCAAGTAAATTAAATTTCTTAATGTAAGAGTATCAATATATCAGGCACATCTTAGAAATTTAGCAAGCTAACTTATGTCTCCTTTTGATCTATTATTATAATTTAGTTAATTTTTCTTGAGATTATCTCATACTGCAAAGATTTATAACTCTTTAATTTCTACACTGCAATACACTCACAGATCTCGGTGGAGCTATTAATTCATTAAATGTAGAGAATGCACATACATCTTTTGCAAGAATGGGGTCCAATTCTCAAACCAAGCTCCTAATAAGTCAATATTTATGTAGAGGGGGAAAGTCTGCCAATTGCTTATGTCAATCATTCAGTTATCAGAATGTATGCTAAGGAGAAAAGAAGGAAAACCACCACCACTTTAGCAGAACATCTATGCAAACTGTTCAAGGGAAGATGTATTCTGGGTAAAGATTGGCAAGTTGTGTAAAAAAAATAAAAATGAATATGTGAAAGAATGTCTACCTATTTTGAGGTAATTCGTGTTTTCACCTCAACATCTGAAAATATAAACTTTGTTATGTTACTGTATTTTTCCTTTTTTAGTTATAAGCACATTTTTAATTGAATGGAAATGCAAAAAAATGTTAAAGGCAAATGTTATGGTAAAAACAGAGAAATAAGAAAAAGTGAATCTTGGAGGAGCAAGGTGCTGAGCAACGAATAACGAAAAAGACACTTTTTTACCCTTCTCTGTGTCTAAAGTTGCTTTAATTGCCTTCAGTAATTTAGAAGTTAGGCTTCTCTGCTGGATTGCAGTTATCTATTCAGACTTCTAACTCTGGGTGCCTGTAGTCCCTTTGTAGCCATTTGAGATCTAGTCAGTATCTTCAATGGGGATGTATTAGGAACAGTTTGGTCAGTCGGACTAGGCAAGTTATCCTTCCCCTGTCATCGGTGCTGGTCAGACCACATCTTGAGTACTGTGTCCAGTTCTGGGCTCCCCAGTTTAAGAAGGATGTTGAGCTGCTTGAGAGGGTCCAGAGAAGGGCGACAAGGATGGTGAAAGGACTGGAGAACAAGCCCTGTGGGAAGTGATTGCAGGAACTGGTGTTGTTCATCCTGGAGAAGAGGAGACTCAGAGATGACCTCATTGCTGTTTACAACTACCTGAAGGGAGGTTGCAGTCGGGTGGATGTGAATCTCTTCTTTCAGGCTGACGACACCAGAACAAGAGGACATAGCCTTAAACTACACCAAGGGAACTTTAGACTGGATGTTAGGAAGAGGTTTTTCACAGAGAAAGTGATCCCTCAGTGGCATGATCTGCCCAGGGAGGTGGTGGAGTCACCATNCCCCCATTATTTTAAACCCCTGCTACTATTGATTATTGCTACTATTTGACTTTGGAAAGACAAAGCTCATTTCTGTTTAGTACAATTCAATTTTGGACATGTTTTCTCCCCTTAGTATCACTGTATCTCTGGGTTCTCCATCCTGCTCTGGATCTATAACTTACTTCTGTTTCAACAGATCTGCCCACCATTCCTCTTTCTGTTATGGGTTTTAATAACAACCGATAAGCTACTTTTCCTCCCACTGCTGCCCCATTGATTTTTTTCTCTCCACCTCCCTAGATGTACTGTCCATATAATCACAGTCTCTATGAGGCCATTTTTCCACCTTCAGTAAAATCTTCCTTCTGCCCTACCCTTCCAATGGTTTTTCAGTTGGACAGATATGATTGGAATATTTTTATGTGTCAAATCCCACAGTAGTGGGACTGTGCACTTCGAAACTAGATATGAATGCTGGATGCAATTCCCAAGCCACAAAACTAACAGACTCAGGATTAAATACCCCAAGAATAGAAATAAAAACCTGATAAAAGTCAATGATTTTGCAGCTTAGACATGAAGGTGTGTTAAAGACAGAAAGGGTGATCTGTTTTACCTGTCTATAATTAACAATGTCATCAAATTATAGAATCATGGCCTGAGTTGAAAGGGACATTAAAATCATCCTTGTGGGTCCTTGTGGGTCCCTTCCAATTCCGAATACTCTGAATACTCAGTGATTCTGTGATTAAGCCACTCTCTGTCAGTTGAATCCATTCTCCCTTATCCTATCACTGCATGTCCTTCTAAAAAGTCTCTCTACATCTTTCTTGTAGGCTCTCTTCAAGTACTGGAAAGCTGCAATTAGGTCACCCTGAAGCCTCCTCTTTTCCAGGCTTAACAATCCCAACTCTCTCAGCTTTTCCTTGTAGAAGCAATGCTCCATCCCTCTAATCATCTTGGTGGCCCTCTTGCTGGATGTTTTACTCCAGAAGAGGTCTCAGCAGAGTGGAGTAGAGGGGCAGAATCACCTCCTGCAAACTGCTGGCCATGCTACTTTTGAATCATCCCAGGACATTGGCCTTCTGGGGTACAAGTGTTCATTGCCAGCTCATGTCCAGCCNCCTGGAGAAGAGGAGACTCAGAGATGACCTCATTGCTGTTTACAACTACCTGAAGGGAGGTTGCAGTCGGGTGGATGTGAATCTCTTCTTTCAGGCTGATGACACCAGAACAAGAGGACATAGCCTTAAACTACACCAAGGGAACTTTAGACTGGATGTTAGGAAGAGGTTTTTCACAGAGAAAGTGATCCCTCAGTGGCATGATCTGCCCAGGGAGGTGGTGGAGTCGCCATGCCTGGAAGTTTTGAGAGAAGACTCGATGAGGAGCTCAGTGACATGGTCTAGACGGTGGGAGGCTTGGATGGATGGAGCATGGTGCCTGTGGTTTCACACTTGTGGGCCTGATCCCTGGGTAGGCTTTCACTTGGGAGTTGGACTAAATGATCCTGTGGGTCCCTTCCAATTCAGAAGAACCTGTGAACCTGTGAACCTATGAATCATAAGCAACCATCAGCTCTAGTCATCTGAACAGTGGTGTCTCTTCCACCAGGCATGTTAACTGCATCTCTGTTAACTCTAAGAGGTGCCCAGTTGGCATTTTCATAGACGTCATGTCTCTCAGTTTGGACCTGAACCACATCCCTCATCAGTGTCAGTATTTTAGCCTTCTTTTCTAAGGCCAGAGAGAAAAATAAACATCTCCTAAAGAAAGTTCATCCCTTCCAAAGGAAGGGAAGACCAAATAGGATGAGCTATGTTTCAAGGGTGACTGTCCTGCTCCCAGCACCACAAGGCAAGGTTCACAGGCTCCCTTTGAAATAAATAAACCAAAGGAGACTAATCACTTTAGAAACAGATTGTGTCATCATTTAAGTTTCAGATCAGTGAAATAAATCCCATTATGAGGACTCCTTAAAAAAGATGGTCCTCAGCAAAAGTTTGTTTCTCTGACTTCCCTTAAACTAGAATTCAGGCAGGGCCATTAGGACTTGACTGAAAGACAAGATGAGAAGTGGACATGAAAGCATGCCTTAGGTAGGTGCCTATTTTTCCAGGAAAACCCAGCATTTTTTCACATGCCTCATATCTAAACATAAAGGTTTAGTGACTTTATCATAAAAAGATGAACTTTCTTTCCATTTTCTGGAATTTTTGTTTCACCCCCATTATTTTAAACCCCTGCTACTATTGATTATTGCTACTATTTGACTTTGGAAAGACAAAGCTCATTTCTGTTTAGTACAATTCAATTTTGGACATGTTTTCTCCCCTTAGTATCACTGTATCTCTGGGTTCTCCATCCTGCTCTGGATCTATAACTTACTTCTGTTTCAACAGATCTGCCCACCATTCCTCTTTCTGTTATGGGTTTTAATAACAACCGATAAGCTACTTTTCCTCCCACTGCTGCCCCATTGATTTTTTTCTCTCCACCTCCCTAGATGTACTGTCCATATAATCACAGTCTCTATGAGGCCATTTTTCCACCTTCAGTAAAATCTTCCTTCTGCCCTACCCTTCCAATGGTTTTTCAGTTGGACAGATATGATTGGAATATTTTTATGTGTCAAATCCCACAGTAGTGGGACTGTGCACTTCGAAACTAGATATGAATGCTGGATGCAATTCCCAAGCCACAAAACTAACAGACTCAGGATTAAATACCCCAAGAATAGAAATAAAAACCTGATAAAAGTCAATGATTTTGCAGCTTAGACATGAAGGTGTGTTAAAGACAGAAAGGGTGATCTGTTTTACCTGTCTATAATTAACAATGTCATCAAATTATAGAATCATGGCCTGAGTTGAAAGGGACATTAAAATCATCCTTGTGGGTCCTTGTGGGTCCCTTCCAATTCCGAATACTCTGAATACTCAGTGATTCTGTGATTAAGCCACTCTCTGTCAGTTGAATCCATTCTCCCTTATCCTATCACTGCATGTCCTTCTAAAAAGTCTCTCTACATCTTTCTTGTAGGCTCTCTTCAAGTACTGGAAAGCTGCAATTAGGTCACCCTGAAGCCTCCTCTTTTCCAGGCTTAACAATCCCAACTCTCTCAACTTTTCCTTGTAGAAGCAATGCTCCATCCCTCTAATCATCTTGGTGGCCCTCTTGCTGGATGTTTTACTCCAGAAGAGGTCTCAGCAGAGTGGAGTAGAGGGGCAGAATCACCTCCTGCAAACTGCTGGCCATGCTACTTTTGAATCATCCCAGGACATTGGCCTTCTGGGGTACAAGTGTTCATTGCCAGCTCATGTCCAGCCTCTCATCCACCAGCACTTCCAAGTCCTTCTTGATGTGTTCATTCCCTAACCTGTAGAGACACCAGGGGTTTCCCTGACCCAGGCATAGCACCTTGCACTTAGTCTTGTTAAATCTCATGAGATTCCCACAGACCTGCATCTCAAGCCTGTCCAGCTCCTACTGAACAGCATCCCATCCTATAGGAGTGTCAGCAGCACCACTTAGCTTGGTGTCATCTTTTGGTGTCAAATTTGATGGGGATGCATTTAATCCCTTTATGTCATTAATGAAGATATTAAAAAACACTGGTTCCAGTACAGATCCCGTACAAATCCCTGAGGGATACCACTTGTCATTGATGTCCACTGAGACTCTGAGCTGTTGAACACTACTCTCTGGATGCAATCATCCAACCTATTCCATATTCACATAACGTCCATCCACAGAATCCATCTCTCACCCATTTAAAGAAGGATGCTGCTGAGAACCATGTCAATGACTTTACAAAAGTCCAGATAAGGTATATCAGCACTACTTCCTTGTCTACTGATGTAGTTACTCCATCATAGAAGGCCACTAAGTCGGTTAGGAAGTACTTGCCCTTGGTGAAGCAATTATGTTCTCCACATGCCTTAGAATATCTTCTTGGAGGGATCTGTTCCATGATCTTCCCACGTGCAGAGGTGAGGCTGACAGGTTGGTATTTCTCAGGGTCTTCCTTTCTACCCTTTTTAAAGATGAGTATGTTTGCCTTTTTCCAATTACCCTGGACTTCACCTGACTCCCATGACTTTTGAAATATCATGAAGCTTGGCAACTACATCAGCCAATTCCCTAAGTATTGTGAGATGGATCGCATCGGGATTTGTTCTGGAGGCCAGAAAAAGATGCAGAGCACATGCAGACCATCAATAATGGTACAACAGATACATCCTCTTGGAGGAGCTAGCTCAGTGCCCATTGTATATCTGAACAATTTGGAGGTCTAGATCACATCCAACATGAACAGTCAGACTAAACACTTTGCTTTTCCAATGTCACATCACTCTCTCAGGATGTGTGTATTATATTTTTAGTCCCTGACCTCTTTCCTGAACCTGCTGTTTCAACCCCAAAAGCCTGAATGCAGTAAGTCTCCAAGAGATACACAGGCAGCATCACAAAAGCATTTTTGCAAATTTACACTTGCATGTATTGATCTCCTTTGGAAATGCTCCCACCTCCAAAAGAGACTAGTGAGGGTATAGCAGCTCAGAGCCAAATTCCTAGCAAGTTACACAAAGCTGACTCTCATAAGTATTTCAGTAGTTGGTTAAAGCTGATGTGGTGTTACTGAAGCTAAATAACTTGACCAAATTTGACAAAAAGCCAACAATTATAGCTCTTACTAAGAGTAAGATGTGGAAACCTGCAAGACCACTGGGGAAGAGATTGATGGCCCTGTTGTGAGCTGTGGACAGGGTGAGCAAAGACCCCAGGGGAAGCTGTGCCTTGTGCCTTGTCAGTGGATTTCAATGAAGAAGATTCACCACAATTTGGAATGATCAAGTTCTCTTTCTGATTATTGAAATCTGAACAGATTGCAGTGTTAGGAGACACTGCTGCACTGTGACTCAAGCTGTGTTGAACATCAAATCTCATAAATCTGTTCTCCTCTCTACATCTGTGTTTGAAAAGATGGACTTTGTAATGAATTATGAACCAAAAAAAAAGGGCACATATCATCAGAATGGGTGAGTGTGCACAGATTCTGCTGCTAAACCAGCTCAGCCTTTTATGTCATGTCACTTAAACTATAGCAAACCCCCTTCAAACAGAAAAACAGTTCAAAGCAGGGAGTACATGGGGGACAATAAAAAGAGTTTTTTCAATTTATTAATGGCAATAAGTAATATAGAAATCTCATCAGCCCATTATATGATGAGGATGGTGACCTTACAAAAAGGGGCAGAGGTGCGGCAGAGGTGTTTAATGCTTTCTGTGCCTCTGTCTTCAACGTGGATGACAGACCAAGGAGGTCTCACTGCCCTGAGCTGGAGAATCATGATGACGAGAATGATCGACTCCCAGTCAACCCTGAAATGGTACAGGATCTGCTGCTCCATCTGGATCATTATGAATCTATGGAATCTGATGGAGTTCATTCCAAAATCCTCAAATTGCTGGTTGATACCAACCCAAAACCTCTCCCAATGAGTTTTGAGTGACCTTGGGAATCCAGAGAGTTCCCAGCTGACTGGAAACTGGTAAATGTTGTCCTGATTTTCAAAAAGCGCAAGAAGGAGGACCCTGGTAACAACAGGCCTGTCAGTCTCACTTCAGTGTGTGGTAAAGTTATGGAGAAGATTATTCTGGGAGATACAGTCGGCCCTCCAGTACCATAGTACCACGGGTCTTGGTGCCCCCTTGCACAGCCCTCCATCCACGTAGAATGGCAGACCATTAATATGCAAATTTACCCTGTACCCTCACACCACCCCCCGGTGCTCTCGCACTGTTTTGGCACTGCTCTGTTGTGTATCGGTGTTTGTGTCAGCGCATCCTGGTGCCCATGACCACCCCATGCTGGGAAAAACCCCTTTTCCACTCAGCTGGGGACACTAGCACGGGGAGCTGCCCACACCACTGTCCCGATGTCTCTCCAGGTGGGTAGACCTGGTCTCTTCATACTTGGGATAGACGTCTAGTCCGAGAAAGTCTCAGACACCACGTCTAACCTGAGAGTGTGTAAATCTTTCATAACTGCATGAAGCCTCCTCGCTTGGAGCAGGGCGGGTGCAGTGCTGGGGGAACCTGGCGCAGCCACCTCCCTCCGAGCGAAGCGGGGCAAGTGCGGCGTGGGCAGAGCAGTGCACCCATGGTCCACTGTGCGGCATGGCGTGGGGGTTGATTTGAATATTCATGACTGTCTAATTTGAATATGCATGATTGTCAGTTCGCACAGGCACAGTCAAGAAATGGACCTCTTTAATTGCTGAGAAATCATGCCACATAAAGACGAAGCCTCTATCTGGGAGGTTCGAAGTGGAGAGGGCTTACTGAATTAAAAAACACCTGAAAGACAGCTCAGTCATTGCTCACAGCCAGCGTGGCTTCATAAGAAAAAAGTCCTGCTTATCAAACCTGATTTCCTTTTATGACAAGGTAACCCACCTAGTTGATCAAGGCAAGCCAGATGATGTAGTCTTTTGGGATTTCAGTAAAGCTTTCAATACCGTCTCTCATAGGGTCCTTCTGGACTCCAGCACACAGCTGGATAAACACATCATGTGGTGAGTGAGCAAAATTAGCTCTTGGGTTCAGCACAGAGGGCAATAAGGAATGGGGTAACATCAGACTGGTGACCTGTCACTAGTAGGGTTCAAAACATCACCAGTGAGCTGAGGAAAGGGATTGTCCAACTCTGCTCTGCACTGGTATGGCCTCACCTTGTATATTGTGCGCAGGTTTGCACACTACAATATAAGAAGGATATAAAGGTGTCATAGATCGTCCAAAGGAGGGTAACAAAGATGGCGAAGAGCCTTGAGGGGAAGCTGTATGAGGAGTGGCTGAGGTCAGGAGAAGAGGTGACTAAGGCAAGACCTCATTGCACTGATCTCTGTGGTAACCAGTGATAGGATCCAAGGGAATGGCCTGAAGTTGTGTCAGGGGAGCTTTAGGAAAGGTTCTTCATTCAGATGGTAGTTGAGCACTGAAACAGGCTTCCCAGGGAAGGGATCACAGCATCAATCCTGCCAGAGTTCAAGAAGCACTTGGCCAATACTCTCAAGCACATGGTGTGACTCTTGGGGATGATCCTATGTAGGACCAGGAGCAGGACTCAATCATCCTTGTGGGTCCCTTACAAATCGGCATATTCTGTGGTCTTCTTCAGCCCTCAGTGCCAGAGACATATTTCAACAACCTGAAAACTTTCACTGCTTGCAAAGATACAAAATTGTGGCATGACACTGTAAGAGAGCGGCTGAAACAAAGAAAATGTTTTGTATATTCCAAAATTAGAAAAAAGTTTTCTGGTCTTTCAAAGTCTTCATAATTTATTATCACTCACTGATTAATAAACTATCAGTTATATAAATGATCAGCCAGTGAAGTAGATAACTTGGAATATATTTCATAAAGATAAAGTTACACCTATCCTCTCTACATAATTTCTGAAGTTTGAGGTAGAGACCTGGGTCCACTTAACTCATAGGAATTTTATAACTGATCCCTGTAATGCAAGATTTCACTAGCTATCCTGTTTGTTCAGGCAGGTATTGAATTTTTGACTTTGAACTTATGTTTCTCTATGTTGACTAAAGTGCATTTCAAATGCACACACAAAAAATTGAAAAGTAAAATTATCCACTATGTCCATGTGACTGCCACTGTAGGAATCCACAACATAGTCAATTACAGCAGTGTAAGTCTATAATTTATAGCAATATTGGTAGTTATATCCTGTTTCAATCATAAACAAACAAATTATAAAATGCATGCTTCTGGTATAGTTAGAGCACATTTCCGTGTCTGGAAAATTGCTTTCAAGCACAGAAATTACTTTTTTTGTGTTCTTCTCATTATTATCATCTTGCAAATGCAAGACCTCTACAACTTTCACAGTCAAAAAGTAGAAAACTCATGTTGCAATAATGCAAACAGCAGATTCTGCCTGCTTGAAATCTCACGTACAAGAATTTATTTAAAGCAAAAGGACAAACTGATATTGTAGATTTACACAAGCAACTTGTAGTGGCTTAATAGTTCAAATATCACAGAATCTCACATCAACAAGTTATACATAAATGTAGGTTTTTTTATTGTATGTTCCAAGAATGATTACAAAAAATTACACTGGCTGTAATAAAAATAACCTTCGTAAATTTTACCTGGCAAGTTAATGCTGCTGAAGTGGCAGGCAGTAATTTGTTAACCTAAAGTGGTCAACTATGATGACTTATGTGACTGTACTCTTTTTATGCAACTACTGTTGAATGCCAATTATTTCATACATGATACTGAAATTCAGACTTGGGACAATCCACCTCTCCCCAGTGGACTAACTGTTAATAAAAATGCCTGGATCACTTCATGGTTTTTCTGATTCCTCCATTTCTTATTTGGGCAAAGAAGAATTTCATGCAATTTTTGTTAACCATTCTTTGCAAATGTAAAGTGCTCTGAACCTGACAATCCTAAGTGCCTCTAACACACTGAAATTACAGATAAGACAAAGATCTTTTGTAAGTCTTCATAACTGTACCCTTCCTTATCTCAGTTTAGATAAAAGTGGTAACCACTCGGACAAATGGCATTTTTTGGATACTTTTTACTGTATCCTTGAAAAATCAGTGCAAGGGTTGCCTGCTCTACATAGGTGAAGATCACTACTTTTAACAAATTCCAGGACTTCAGAATAGCAAAAGCCGAGCTGAATTCTGGACTAAAAATCACAGAACCACAGAATCACAGAATCAGTAAGGTTGGAAAAGACCATAGAGATCATCAAGTCCAACCTATCACCTATTACCTAAACTAATCTAGTCAAACCTGTTACCTAACCTGTTGCCATCCTACTACCAACACACCATCCTACCTATAACTTCTTACATACCTTAGAGGCTTTCAGTAGATTGAGAAGGACTAACTCTATCAGTATGCAGAATAGCTAGTTTGGGCTACAAATTGTGCTATTTAATAACAATACCCTCTGTGTGATTTTGCATCAAATCAGCATTTCTGACTTTTTATCCTCTGTTTCTACTGCTGGCAGCCATGTAAACACAAAGTGGTAAAACCCAGTTCCCTTTAGTTACACCCAAGCTGCAGTGCTGGTTCAGGGAGCACCTCGTGCTCCCCACAACCCCATCACTCTTTTGTTCACCCTACTTCCTAGGGATTAGCAGGAGAAGAGAAGAGGAAAGAAGTTGGCATTCTCCATGTATCCTGAGGTGCTGCCTCAGTGTAATAGGAAGGCACCCCTAGGAACTCAGAGCCCCAAAAACTCTGATGTATGCCACAGTACAAACAAAAGATGCCCATAATTACTGAGGAACGTATATCATTTAAACACACTGCAATATTCCACGTAAGTTGAGGGCATAGGTTCAGAAGTGACAAGGTCACAGGATTGAACCCTAAGGACAGCTCAGTGCTGTTCTCATTACTGCCATCTGTATTGCAGCAGTGATATTGGCGGTGATCAGATTGGATCCCTACCACTGCACTGTTTGCATATACACAAGATGGCAGTTTTCCACCCAGGAAGGTTTTGTGTTCTAAATTTAAATGACATCCCATTTATAAATAGCAACAGAACAATGTCATTAAATAGTCTCCTTTTCCAGCGTCATGATGATTCCAAATTGCATCAATGGAAGCAGAGAAAATTAACAGCTTTGCCTCAATCCATTGTATGTTATGCTGGGGAACTTGTCAGTATGACTCCATTCCCAACACATCTATTCCTATAATTTGTTGTAAAACCTCCCCCCAAATAGAACGTCCCTAAAGAAAAATTATCTAAATCAGAAATGAGAAGAGAATTCAGGTAAAGAGTTCAGATAAAAAGAGTTCATGGTATTGTCCGTGGAAACTGCTGAGATTTATTATTCTTCTTAAAAAAATAATTAGATAAAAACCCAAACCAAAACCCAAACCAAAAAAGCCCCACAAAACCAAAAAAACCAACCAAAACTGAAAACACAGCAAAACGTAAAAATCAACTTTTTTATTTTCTAGTTGAAATCCCCTACAGGTTCATATTGATTGCTTACCTTTAACAGTTGTATACAACATATGATACAACTGGATTTCAGTGTGTTGCTCAATAGAAAGTGTTGTCTCCATTATATCACTGAAGCTTACAGAGGCATCATTAAATGACATGTAAATAACAAATCACAGTGCATTTTACTAGATGGCTGTTCAAAGACTCAAGTAGGCATTTGTAATGGCAGGAGTAACTAAGCACACATCTAGAAACTACAAATATCAACAACCATGCAGGAAAACTACTAAAAAGGGAAGGACTCTGATGTATTACTGCACTACCTTAGTTTCATATGACTCTTGTACCAGCAACTTTCCCAGGAATCAGTCCACTTCAGTTTTGGTGGACAGATTGGCTTTAGGCAGATAAATATAGCAATAAGTCAAATTTTCTACCAACTCTTATTATAGATTTCTCCCTGTCTGAAATCAGGAAGAAACATGATATATCTTTGAAACTAACTGCAGTGATCATATATTAAGAGAGTGAAGTAAAATGCTTCCCAAGGCCAAAAGAAAATGGAAAACAGTTACTTTCATTGCCAAAGTTGTGACATGTAGTAGAGATTTGGGAAGAATCACAGAATCACAG
>WEKX01007154.1:0-12904 GCA_013390025.1 Pitta sordida
GCTTCTCCCAGCCTCTGGTCCGGCCATACACTTTTCTGTTACTACCTTTTTTCCCCCTTTCTCAAATATGTTATTCACAGAGGCACCTCTATCTCTATCTGCTCCATGACCTTGATCTCCTTGGCAGCAACGGAGGCCCAGGCAGGAGCTGTTAACCCCTCTTGCTGCCAGAGAAAAAAACCTGAACCAGGACAGACGTGTTTTGGCTAATAACAGGGAAACCAGGAAGAGTTGCTGGATTTTTGGGGGCTGTCTCTGGTCTGGTTGCCACCAGTGGTCTATCTGCTCAGCAGAGCAGGCTGTAACAATACATGATACCACATGCATTACCTGGCGGGAAGACCATACTAATGCTCAGTCTATTGTTGCTACACTCAGCTCTGTTCAACTTCGTGCCCCCCAGATAGAGGCTTCACATCTTCGTGGTGTGATTTTTCAGCAATTAAAGAGGCCCATTTCAGGACTGTGCATGCGCAACCTGACATACATGAATATTCAAATTAAACGGTCATGAATATTCAAATCAACCCACATGCCATGCCGCATGGACGACGGGCACACTGCTCTGCCTGTGGCGAGCCGTGCCGGCCCTGCTCTGCCTCTCCGCTCCAGGCTGCACTACCCCCCTCTCCTCAACTCTGCTCCGGGCCTCGTCGGAACCCCCTGCTTCCCTCGGGGCCAGACTGGCCCCTCCGCACAGCCACCCACTCCCTTCAGGGTTGTGCCGACCCCCTGCCACTCCCTTCAGGGCCACCAGGACAGCAGTGTGGGCAGCTCCCTGCACCCGTGTCCCCTGCTGAGCTGAAAAGGTTTTTTTCCCGGCATGGGATGGCTGTGGGCACCTGCAAACGCTGACACAAACACCAATACACAACAATGCAGTGCTGAAACAGTGTTGTCATGCTGGGAGACGGTGTGAGGGTGCGAGGCAAATTTGCTTATTAATGAGCTGCCATTCTACGCAGACAGAGGGCTTTGTGGGATACGAACAAGACCTGCAATACTGTGGTATAGGGGACCCAGCTCTATTAGGAGGCTTGCTCAGGAGTTTCTGTGTGTTTCTGCATCCTACCGCATACACATATCTTGAGAGGAAAAAGATAAATATAATGACATAGATACATACTTTGAAGTATATACGAGACAAATTCTAATATGTTTTGGGGTGTCCTCCAAGGGTCAGTGTTGGGTCCGGCCCTGCTCTACATCTTCATTGATGATATTGATGACAGGTTTGAGTCCATCGTGAGCAAATTTGTGGATGACACCAAGCTCGGAGCCTGTATTGATCTGTTACAGGGTAGGAAGGCCCTGCAGAGAGACTTGGACAGACTGGAGAGATGGGCAGACTATAATAAAATGAAATTTAATAACTCTAAATGTCGGGTTCTGCATTTTGGTTATAACAACCCCAAGCAGAGCAATAGGCTGGGGATGGATTACTTAGAGCGTGGTCACGTGGAAAGAGACTTGGGGGTATTAGTTGACAGCAAACTCAACATGAGCCAGCAGTGTGCCCAGGCAGCCGAAAAGGCCAATGGCATCCTGGCCTGCATCAAGAATGGAGTGGCTAGTAGGTCAAGGGAGGTTATCTTTCCCCTGTACTCAGTGCTGGTTAGACCACACATCGAGTATTGTATCCAGATTTGGGCCTCTCAGTTCAAGAAAGCTGTTGAGGTGGTGGAATGAGTTCAGAGAAGGGCGGCTAGGATGGTAAAGGGGCTGGAACATAAGCCCTATGAGGAGAGGCTGAAGGAGCTAGGTCTGTTTAGCCTAGAAAAGAGAAGACTCAGGGGTGACCTTATTGCTGTCTATAACTACCTGAAAGGAGGTTGTAGCCAGGCGGGGGTTGGTCTTTTCTCCTTGGTCTCTGGGGACAGGACAAGAGGTCATACTCTTAAGCTTCAGCAGGGAAAGTTTAGACTTGATATTAGGAAAAGTTTTTCTACTGAAAGAGTGATCCAGATTTGGAATGGGTTGCCCACAGAGGTGGTTGTATCACCAACCCTGGAGCTGTTTAAGGGTAGGCTGGATGGGGTGTTGAGCGATATGATCTAGATGTAGATGCTAGGTTAGTTGGACTATAGGTTGGGCTAGATGATCTTTGAGGTCCTTTCCAGCCTTATCTATACTGTGAATACTGTGGGGAATGTTTTGATTAAATATCATTCCACTGATAAATGTTATTTACTCAAAATCAACTGTTTACCAAATAAGGATTATTTTCAATTTATTTCCAGTGAAAAGTCATTTTGCTTTCCATTCCAACTTGCCATTTTGATATCTCTGAAAAGAAGCATATGTTACAATCCAGTTAAAGAGATAAACAGGTTAAAATGTTTCTTTTTCTTGTTCCCATAAGCAAAGTTAAGATCAAAAGAGACCAGATGTTGGATTTCAGAACAATAAAAGGATTTTTATTGCAGTTAAACCCCATCCTTCACAAGGAATGGTACAGGCCGCAGCCCTCATGAAACGTTAAACTCACAAAGAAGTGTAAATCGTTAATATGTGTGCAGGCCATGCACATAGCCCCACGCCCTGGCACTCTGGATCTCTGCGGGAACTTTTCTGCTTCTCCCCTCGGACTCTCTGAGCATGGGTGACCAACGGGAACCATTTCTGAGCCCCCTCTGACTCGAGAGACCCCCCTCCCAACCCCGAGAATCCATGGGGTCACTGCGACCAAACCCCACATTGCTGCTCCTGCTCCCTCCCTGGCCCCAGTGCTCCTGCCTGCTGCATGCGGCCGGCCGCCTGCCCTGCGCCACTGGTCCCATGCCCCAATGGTCCCGCCCTGCTGGTCCCGTGCCGTCTGCCCCGCGCCCCAGCCGCCCTGCCCCGCACCCTGCCAGTCCCATGCCCCGACAGCTGCGGCAGCGGAGTGAGCTTGTCCCACTGGCTGCTGTGGCCAGACCCCTTTCCTGGGGCACTTTCCTTCCCCGTCTGTAGCCATGGAAACAATAACACACGCCCGGGGGGGGAGGGTCAGTCCCGGCTGCGCTCAGAGTAACAGGAGACAGTGTGACTCATGGCTCTCCCCGTGGGGCTGGGCCTGTGCTGCCCCACAGGGAGCTCTGGCATCGCCCCTCAGTGGAGCAGATGAACTGCACATGCGTGAGCTGCATAAATTCGCAAATGGTGGAAACAAAACAGCGATAAATTCACCTCGCGAATGCGCAGAGTCGTAATGCAGAGGTCGCAATAGAGCAGGGATTCACTGTAATTATAAAGCTAAAGCATAGGGAAAGAGGAAATGACAGAGAAAAGTAGAAAAGAGGAAGCTAAGACTACTTAAAAGCATAGAAAAATTACCAAACCAGCAACTTGCTACCTGATAAAAATGTGGCGTGTGTTTAGGGAAGGAATCCATTCCCCTTTCCCTAGATGCTGGATGCAGCCTGGTATGTGTGTCAGTCACGTCTCCATTGCCTGGCAGCGTTGGTATTCAGCTCGAGGAGAGACAGAGGGTTCGGGCTTGCCTTGGATCAAATCACCTACAGGGAGTTGGAGTCAGCTCTGTGCCGTACGTGTGTCTCTTGGCCATGTGAGCTGCACTGGATTCAAAGGTCCCTCCACATTGTGAGCTCCATCAGCAACTCTAGAACTCAGATTTTGGAGGAATGCAGGGTACGGGTGTTATGACTCACATGAGAGTGGGCAGCTTTGTTCCCTTGAGGCTGTTTTTTCTCTCTCACTCTCAGATGCTGCAGCAGGCACTCAGGCTTCTGGTGGCTTTTCCATGGTGGTGATGAAGAAGCAGAGGTGAGCAGCAAAGCAGGTAGAGTAAGGAGGTGGGTGGGGGGTGAGGGGATGATGGAATGACTTCCTGCAGAGAGCAACGTTCCTGCCCCCATCTCCCTTCTCCTGCCTAACAAGTTTTCTGGATGTTCTCTTATAGGGGTTTTTTCCAACTACATCCATAGTTTGGCACATAACCTTCTTCAGGTGTTTCAGGTGATAAAAAAGGCCCTGGGTGTATTGTTAAAACACCATTTGAGGCCCGGCAGAAAGATATTGGTTCCTTGAACAACAAGAAGCAAATTTTGTGCACTTTTATATATAATTAAGATCTTACGGCATCTCATTAACTAACTTGTTCAAGTTCACGTAGAAAATCAAGGCAAATGGTTGAGAATAGATTTTTTTATCTGTGCGGTAGATGCAAGGTGGTATATTTATTTTTTGCATTATTTCTTCCAACTGTTGTTTTAAAAATAATACAGTCATACCTCCATAGCTGCAGGGTATGGATCTCCCTGGGGTCCTGCAAATATTCTAATCCACGAGCAGTCGTGGGTCATTAACATGCATACAGGCCACATCCATTGTTCCATCCCCAGGCAATCAGGAGCACTGGGTAGTGTTTTCTGCTCCTCCCCACAGGCTCTCACAGCACAGGGGAGCAAAAGGAACTGTTTCTGAGCCCTCTGTGTCTCAGGAGACCCCTAGAGAACCGCTGGGCTTCCATTCGGCCACGTTGCTACTTCTGCAACCGCCACTGGTTCCAAGTGTGGGAGAGGCAGTACTGGCTGTATGGACCCAGAAGAATGTTAGCTCCACACTCTGCAGTGGGGGGAGGGCATGAGGGAGCAGAAGCCTCCTGGTGCAGCGTTGGCGTTGGTGTGGACATCTCTCACCGCTGCCCCATCCCAGCACATAGCACTTGAAAACTGGCTTCTGGTGTAGTTTAGCACATCTGTCGGCGTTGCTTTCCCTGCCTGTAGCCATGGAAACAGTAACGCATAGATATACAGATGCACGGACACACAGATGCACACACAGAGGCAGTCCCTAAAAAGTGCTGGTGGGGAGAAATGCTTGAGAGCTCACACAGGCGGCTGAGGCAGAGAGTTAAAGTGGATGGTAGCTCCGGCTGCAGTCCCTTTGGAGGAGGGTACATACAGAGCTGCAGCAGTGCTTTTCCTGGGGTCACGTCTATGTATCACCAGTTGAGCTGGACTATGTACAGTGTACAGTTATACCCCCTCACATACGAGGAACGTGCCATGCCAAGGCTCTCGTGGAATGTCAAATTCGCAAACACACATCGGTCATTAATATGCATGCAGGCCACACCCGTTGCTCCAACCCCCGCCACTCCAGAACACTGCAGACACTTTTCTGCTCCTCCCCACGGGCTCTCTCAGCACAGGGGAGCAAAAGGAAGTGTTTCTGAGCCTTCTCTGACTCAGGAGACGGTCACAAGAATCACTGGGCTTCTCTTCAGCAATGCTGCTGCCTCTGCAGCCAGGGCCAGGCTGCTGCGACTGCGCGTGCTTACAGCCCAAACCCTATGCCACTGCTCCGCCCCCAACCCCCCCAACCCCGGTGCCCGGCCCCATCCGCCAGCCTGACCCCGCGCGGTGCAGACAGGCAGCAGCTGCGGCACCGGAGTGAGAATGTCCACCTGGGGCAGAGTCAGTCCCTGGCTGCACTTAGAATAACAGGGCACAGCATGATTTTTGCCCTCCCTGCAGGGCCAGGCCAGTCCTGCCCCACAGAAAACACTGGCACCGCCCCTCAGAGCAGAGGAATTGTGCATGCGTCAGCTGGGGAACCTTGCAAATGGCTGAAGCAAAATTGTGAGAGATTTTCCTCACAAATCAGCGAGGTAGCAATGGTGGGGTTGCAATGAGGCAAGGATATATTGTATTATGTACATAAGCCTTTCTGGCCACGGAGCAAGGCAGGGATCGTGGTAGGGGACCACGCCATGGCACTGTGCTGCAGGACTATAAACGCCATGTAACCTTCACCACACTCATAAGGCAATGGTCTATGGCTGTCCCCAGCAAGTGGGGGGTACTGCCCGCCCACGTCATGGGGCTGTGCTAGTCCCGCTCCATGGGGAGTGCCGGTGCCACCTCTTGGTGAAGCTGTTGTTTGAAACAGTTACTGACACAGGTATAACTGAGTATATGTGAGTGTAAGTTATTCATTTGCTTGTAAAATATTTGTTTTAATAAAATATATATTTAATAAGCTTTATAAACCACATACAGATATAAATGTTGGTTTTGAAAAGACAGATCATAAGACAAGACAGGATGAATAGGTTACTTCAGACATTCATTTGATTGAAACATTACATATTCCTTTGAAATATTATATTCCATCACTGTAAAGTTCATTTAACAGATCCTCAGCCTGCATAAACTGGGGACAATATTCACTTGAGTTTTTTGAACCTTTTGAAAATTTCTTGTGAAGTAACTAGAATGTATTAGGGACAATCACTACTGAAGCTGTTTGCAGGTTCTTAAAAATTTACACCCCAGTTTACATTTCCAAGATAAAATACAGTGTGGTTTTCCTCTCTATGCTGTTGGTTGAATTGAAAGTGATGTTTTTGGCTGAACATTTGACATAGTTTAAATTTCAGCTAAAAGAGGTGAGCTACTCTTTGGGAATAGAAAACAAAGCTCATCTTTTTGAAACAAATTATACCATTTGGATGAAGAAACCTAGTATTTTCATACTTTAAGTAAAGACTTGGAATTGAGGAGCTGGATGCATAGAGGAGAGTATCAACATGAGGTCAGAGAGCTGTTTTGTTATCTGTGTGAAAGACACCTGCTTTTGGCTGACTTACAAACTCCTGAAAAAATGCGGTTTGCATATGCTAAAGATGGGCTTGTGTGTGTCTGCTAACGTATTCTCTGAAGATGCCATCTGCATTGAGCAGCACAAGGAGACTCTTTATAGATTCCTAGGTCCACTGAGGTTATGGGCACGCAAACCACAAACAAGAATTCTACCTCCTGAGTGTGTAACAGCGCACTTACCATTTCTAGGTGATACTGGCAGAAGATATAATGTATGTTAAACCAAAATTTATGTACAAACCTGGGTACAAATCTTCATGAAGTAAATGTTTTTCTAACTCAATAAAATTCTACTTGTGTAGGAAAATATATTTATGACATTGACTACAGCTATCTTATCGACATACATTGCAAGGGCATTTCTCTTTTTACTATGGTGCCACACAGTCCCAATTGAGATGTCACTAGGGTCTAATCACAGAATCACAGAATCAGTAAGGTTGGAAAATACCGTCAAGCATTTCACAGGATCACAGAATCACAGAGTATTCTGAGTTGGAAGGGACCAACAAGGATCATCAAGTCCAACTCTTAAAACAGCACCACTGCCTCCCTGGCAGGAATCAAACCTCGGTCTCCTGGATGACAGGCAGGGTCACTCACCACTGTACTAAAGGGGATTTCATTTGATGTCTCACAGGTTTTGCAACAAATTATAAGATAGAAGAGAATAAAATTATATAGTAATTTTTATAAATTACATGTCATTTTATTAAGAAGAAAACAAGATTTCTACTGTAACGAAAAAATTATACAGTCATACCTCCAAATTTGCAAGGAACGCATTTCCCAAGGGTCTCACAAACTGTCTAATTCACAAACACATGCAGGTCATTAATATGCATACAGGCCATGCCCATCGCTTCACCCCCCACTACTCCAGCGTGCTGAAGAGCATTTTCCACTCCTACTCATGGGCTCTCACACCACAAGGGAGCAAATGGAACCGTTTCTGAGCCCTCTCTGCCTGGGGAGACCCCCAGAGAATGCCTGGGCTTCTCTTCAGCCATGCTGCTTCTTCTGCAGCCACCACTGGGCTGCTGCCACTGCGCATGCTTGCACTGCATCCTTGGTGGGGAACCGCTGGGGCTGCAGTGGGAAAGGAGTGTCCCTGAGCTCTGGTCGGTGCTCTTGGAGCCTGGGAAACCTTAACTTTGANCTGGGAAACCTTAACTTTGAAACACCGTGACGGCCGGGGCCCCTTATGGCAAGGGGTGGTGTCAGAGTTTCTTTTTCCTTTAACTGCAGTGGCTATGATACCAACATCTGCCAATCCTTAGTGTTGGAGCGGCAGCACTGGCTGTACGGACCCAGCAGAACACCACTTCTCCCTGCTGCAGCAGGAGCAGGGCGTGGGGGAACAGAAACCTCCTCCTGCCATAGCAGCTGCAGAGGCGACATGGACACATCACGCCGTTGCCCCATCCCATCACACAGCACTTGCTCCAACGCTGCTGAGCCAGCCCAGCCCCACTTTCATGGGGCACTTTCCCTGGAGCTATGTCATCACCAGGTGCGCTGGACATGCAGTCCCCGGGCACAGACTGAATCACCTTCCCTACCTGTAACCATGGAAACAGCAATATGCACCCAGTGGCGGTCAGTCTCCCAGCTGGACTTAGAGTAAGCACGGACGGAATGACCTGTGGTGATGCTGTGCTGGGTCTCAGCAGCTGCCCAGGGCATACTGCGGTGTAAGTTTTCCATGGTAGGAACTGGACATGGAGACACGCAGGAACAGGGCAGGGACTGTGTCACGGTGCCACAGGACTATAAACACCACTGTGAGCAGGACAGCACCGGTGCCACCCCCACAGCAAAGCAGATGCACTGTGCATATGTCGTCTGGGAAGCTCTGCGAATAACTCCATGGATCACTGAGGCAGATTCACAGGGAAAATTTGTTGCAAGGTCGCAATGGAGAAGTCGCAATGCACCAAGGCATGACTCTGTACAGTAATACCTCACTATTTCACGCTTTGAATTTCATGTCCTCACTCCTTTGTGGGATTTTTCCTGGAATACATCTGAGGTGATGCTCCCTCCCATCCCACCATGGGGGCGCAGGGTGAGGAATGTGGCCCGGACTCCCATCATGACCAGTGGAGGCAGACAAGGTTCTCAGAGTGCTCCTGCCCTGGGACAGGCAGGCATCATGTCAAGGTTGAGGGGGCAGTGCAGCAGGCAGGCTGCATTTATCTATGTATTAGTCCTATTTCATGGCTTTCACATTTCGCAGGGGGATCTTGGAACCGAACTCTTGCAATATTTGAGGTGTTACTGTATATTTCTCTAAATATTGTGTTCCAAGGTATCCTATTATTTTAGATTTGCACCTTTCATGATATTTGCTCTTTATTGCTATTTTGTTTCTTGTTGTATGTAAATGTCAACAATGTACAATTTGAAGTAATTATGAGGTAAAGTGATAGCTTATTTGCTAGGAGTGTAAATGCCAGAAGTACTGTGTCTTCTAGTTTATTTCCCCGTCAGTTAAATGTTATTATAGCCAGACGTATTGGCACATTGTTGGGAGTTTTCACAGTTAAGATGAATTCTTTCAGTGCCATGGTGATGAAAAAGGATGCTGCGAGAAAGAGAACATTTTACATGAAGAGACAAGAAGAACAGTGAGTGAAATCCATGATGTAGCAATTCATATACCTATGTGGAACTATGGCACCCCACCTACCTCCTCACCTCCAAACAGCAGGAGCAGCAGTAGCAAGCAGCAGCGTGGAGGAGCATGCTTTTCTCCTGCTAGCTGCTGCATGCTCCTACATGCTGCTACTTGCTGCTGCAGACTCCTGCTTGCTAGTTGCTGCTTCCTGTTGCATGATCCTGCTTGTAGCAGCTAGAAGTAGCTAGAAGCAGCTAGCAAAGGAGTAGGTTTCCACACAGGGGGGTAATAAATATACCTTAGAGACAGTGTTATAAAGCTTCGTCAACATTTTATTAAACTGTGCAACACTGTTATAAGTGAGCAATCCCTGGGTCACCCCCAAGTGAGTGGCCACCCCTCCCCCCCACCCCCCCATGAGGGGTGAACCAGGAAGGACGCCAGAAAATATCTACATAGGACAAAAAGCCACGATGTACTGAAACGACAACAGATGAACCCCGAAGTAGTGAGGGATTGCTGCAATCCTATTAGAGTTATACTCCCGCATTTGTGAGGAACGGGTCATGTCAGAGGTCTCATAAAATACCAAACTTGTAAATACGTGCAGGTCATTATTATGCATGCAGGCCACGCCCATTGCTCCACCCCCAGCCAATCAGGAGCGCTTGGGACCCTCTTCGACTCCTCCCCACAGGCTTTCACAGCACAGGGGAGGAAAGGGAAGCATTTATGTGCCCTCTCTGCCTGGTGAGACCCCTCTGACAATCCCTAGAGTTCTCTTTGGCCGCGCTGCCACTTCCGCAGCTGCTTACCGTGTGTGCTCGCAGCCCAAACCCTGCGCCACTGCTCCCGCCCTCTCCCCATCCCCAGTGCTCATGCCAGCCATGTACCAGGCCTGCACCGCACGCCGCTTGTCTCGTGCCGCTGGTCGCACGCCGCTGGTTGCATGCCGCCGGGCCCACATTGCTGTCCCGTGCTGCGCACTGGCCCAGCAGCGCCACGTGGCGCGGAGGGATTCAGCCGCAGCAGCAGAGTGAGCATGTTCTGATGGCTGCCGCGGCCAGCCCCACTTTCTTGGGGCACTTCCCTTCCCCACCTGTAGCCATGGAAACAGTAACACGCGCCCAGGGGGGCGGTCAGTTCCCCGGCTGCGCTTAGAGTAACAGGGGACAGTGTGACTCCTGGCCCTCCCTGTGGGGCCGGGCCAGCGCAGCCCCACAGGAAACTCTGGCAGCGCCCCTCTACGGAGCAGAGGCACGGATAAACTCCCAAATCCTTGAATCAAAACTGCAATAAATTCCCCTGGCAAATGGGCGGGGTCGTAATGCAGAGGTCACAATGCACCAGGGATTCACTGTATTTTTTGCTTAAGGATTTTTTTCCACACAAAATGTGAAACACAGCTAATAAGAAACTTGAACTTTTCAGTTTAAACTATCCTGTTAATTTAGGCAGGTAATGTCTAAATAAGTTAAACTGTATGTGACAGAATAACAATGAACATTTTTTTCTCTGACCATCAAAGTGATTATTCTGATCACCCTTTGTACACTTGGAAATGAGAGTTGATATTATGCTTTTCTGTTCTTTCTATTACGATTGCTATAGGAAGATGAAGATTTCCTGAAGGTCGGGACAGAATAAAAGCCAAACAGAAAGCTGAAAGAGAATTGAGACAAGGATAAAAGACAGTTATTAAATTTGTGAAATCTACCAGGGGACAAGAAGATAAACTGTATGACTGACTAGAAGTGTATTGGAGTCTGACATTTCATTTTTATGCAGGTCTTAGTCTGATAAAGGCAATGCATTGAAGAACACTGCAATTCCACAAAAGCAGTTATCACATGCATTGAATATCAGGATGGCTAAAGTACTTCTCTTAGGTTGCTATCTCATATTTTTATATGGGGCAATATAGTTCAGAGTCTCATGACGGAACATCAGACTCTCTGCTGTTATAGCAAGTTTATTATATGTTTCCTTTTTTATTACATACAGGAACATAATCTCTAGCTGAATTTTTTTTCCTCCACTCAATTTGTAGGGCTGAATTAATTTAGGAGTTTTCAGACCATATGTACCCACGCAAAACAAAATTAATAGAAATATAAAAAAGAATGAGTTGTAAGCTCACCATTAGGCATACATTGAATATGCACAGAAATAGAGAGCAAACGGCTAACATGAAATGTATTTGCATGTGAAGAAACTGTAGAATTTTTTGCAAAGATAGAAACTATTTTAGGACACCAACACCATCTGTTTACTAGAGAAAGAAAAAGAGAGAAAAGGGTACCATTATTCATCAGACAAGAATATGACAATATGGCTTGAAGCCCTGACAGCTCTAGACTGAGGTTGTCCAGTCTGTGTGCTATAAAGCCAGATGACTAAACTCGCCAAGTCCTTGATAGAATTGGACTTCCCGATACTGCATTAGGTACAGGTATGGGATATCTAGTGCAATAGCCAGTGAATTGTCTGTCAGAATGTGAAAACTTGGGTTTTATTAAATACTTGTGAATGGGTATCCTTCTGTGAAGAATGTCTTCAACTTTTGTTAGTAATAATTACACCAAAATACAGAAATTTTTCACAAAATTTCTTTACATATGGAGAAATGACATCATGCACAGTTCAAATTTTTTTATACAAGAATTTTCTACATGAAAAGAGGTTCTGTCCTGTCATTCTGAGGAGATCGAAGACTGAAAGAAAATGCCTGTACTGTCCTCTCTATATTCTAAAAGCCACAATGTCCTTTGAAAGACAGTTAAAACTTTCAGTGTACGTGCACATAGGGTGCACCTACTTTACTGACTCTTGCTATATAAAGAAAAAGGTAAGAAGATTTGACTTTCTATTATGGTTATAAGACCATGCTGTGCAGTGGTACCTAATAGACAATGTCAAGTAGACTTCTGTACAGATATTCCAGGTTATTTTGCTATCATTGTTAAAATCCTGAACACAGGTAGAGAGCAAAGTGCTTGAAGATAATTTTTCTATGTTGCAAGTGATGATTTCTGGATGGTGCAATAAGGCACAAAATGAGTCTTGGTTTAACCATGAGGACAACTTTAAAAAGAGTATAGAAGTGCTCAACAGTGGACCACAATCAGTTAATCCAGGCACCCATACAAACCACATTTACAGCTAAGAAGCCATTCCAAAGCACAAAATCACTAGTGTAGATGCACACACAGCTGTCAAGAGTCAAGTTGTAAAGTATGTCAAGAGAATTCCTCCCCCATCATATCATGAAATAATTGAACTCTACTTCTCAGCTGAGTGGGAGATTCTGGCTAGTTCATCATCAAGTAATTGAGCCATCAGACTTGATCCAGCTACTTCTCTGCTCCTAATTTATACATGTATTGCACATTAGTTCCAAGCTTCTTCAAGGGCTAGCTCCCATTTAGACAAGTATCACAGTATCACAGTATAGAAAAGGCTGGAAAGGACCTTGAAGATCATCTAGTCCAACCTATAATCCAACTAACCTATCATCTACATCTAGATCATATCACTCAGTACCTCATCTAGCCTCCCCTTGAACACATCCAGGGTTGGCGACTCAACCACCTCTGTGGGCAACCCATTCCACATCTGGATCACTCTTTCAGTAAAAAAATCTTTTTCGAATATCTAGCCTAAATTTTCCCTGTTG
>WEKX01007155.1:0-26458 GCA_013390025.1 Pitta sordida
TTCTGTGATTCTGTGATTCATTTCTGAGGTGCTCAAATGCTGCAAGTTCAAATAGCTACCCCCCATCCTCTGAAGAGTGGATAGAAAACAAACCCTCCAGTGACTTCCAGGAAGAGGGAGACAAGAGGCATATTAGGGGTGAGGGAGCAGGACTCTGAGATTTAGGTGCAAGACCTCTGTGCTTGTTGGTTACTCGTGTTACAGGTGATCTGAAGAATCAGAAATTGACAAATTTAGTGTGTTAGGTAAGNGTCCTGACTGATTTTCTTTAAATCACAGGAGCACTGACTCTGGACAGGCAGCCTGTGAATTACGCACATAAAAATTCAATCTCATGGCATTTGATCCAGAACCTTCTAGTGTTGATGTGATTATAGGCCAGAGCACCACTGTTTGCACTGGTGGATATGGGATGTGTGTATTGCTGGACACTTAATAATTTTACAAATTCCGTACTGACAGCTCCCAGTGAGAACTCTTGTCCACAGACAGTAAGGATGTAGGTTTTGTTAGTGTCGCCTGGTTATGTCCCAACAGTACTTCAAGTACTTCATGAGGTGTTCAGACATAATTTCAAACTCTTCAGAGCGTCCCCTGGCTGCAGACGTGCAATGGTGGGCAAAGAGCTTTGTTGTTTGGTAGGAAGCTGCTGAAGTCAGTGATGAACGTAGCATGGGAATACCATTATTTTTAAACAGAGCCCATGCACTGGCGTGGTATTGAACCAAGATTCCAGGCTCTTCCAGCACTCCTTCATACTGACCAAGAATGAAAGGAATAACCTGTTTTCTTCCAGACAAAAGAAAGTTTATTATGCTAATTTAAAAAAAAAAAAATCAGAAGCAAGGATGCTGTATTTTCTGCAGGAGTTGAAGGCAGGGTAATTCCTGTTCCAGACTTCCAATGACATAACACCCTTATAGGTGGTAGCTGACACATGCCTGCCATCCCAAACCATAATTTTATTTCACTTTTATTTTGCTGTGCTAAGACTCCTCTTCTGCAAGTATTAGAGCTGTGCACTGCCCACAGCAGCCATCACTTTCTGATCTGGCTACATCTTTAAGCCTTAGAGGAACTCATGCCATTTTTTTGCAGTTTCGGCGAACAAGGTATCTAATGGGAAGGAAAAAGTGATATAGACTTTAATAAGCATCACCATCCACATGGTATGAAACATCCCAGAATTGCCACCTGTGTACCATGTTCTGTTGCAGCACTTGACTCACTGTCCCTATTCAGGACTAAACTAACACTAATAAGAAGCTGTTACTGCTAGCATTATCAAGTATCACACCTCAGATCAAACCACATACACCAATTTTGAAAATCTGGAATATAGAGAAACCAGTAAGTATGACTTAATTTCCTAGCACATGATAAACCCTTCCTTGAGAAGCCAGAAGCATTCTTAAATTGCCTGAATGATACTGTAATTCAAGAAACAGCCACCATAATTTTCACAACCAGGCTTGCCAGAAGTTAATTAATCCCTGTGGGATCAATTTCAGTGTGATCATTTCAGAGAGACTGTTCCAGGACAACTGGCACTCTACGGTTTAGACTTTCAGTTTTAGTAGGCTGTTTCCCAAAATGCTCTTCGTCCTCTCAGAAGTTTTGGGTGAGCTACTGTGAGAAACACAGAGCTCATAAGAATGCAAATAGACTGTGGGGAACTGTGGGGCTGAATGTTACTAATCCATGGGCTGGACAAAGAAACTTCCTGGGAGGTACAAAGTTTTATGGACAACAAATAGGGGATGCCTGAAGTCATTGCAAGAGGGGTGTAGCAAAACCTGAGGACATAAGAGAGCAAACACTTGTTAATGATACTGCTAGTGAGTAAATAGCTCATTGTTTTCTTGAGCATTCTGGCGTCTCTTTAGCGGAGTTGTTCACCTAATAACTCACTGCACATAGCCTGTGAAGCAGCTGCTAGGCTCCACATGTAGTGGTTGTCAGCACAGACAGAGGAGAAATATTTGCCATGAACAAAGCTTTTAAACACAGCTCAGTTTGGAAAAAATACCTGCAGCCTACCTTTCAGATGGAAAGAAGTCCCACTTTTGCCCACTGACTAGCTGCAGTGTACAGAAGAGAGGTTCCCTTCCATTTGTGAGACCTCTGCCCTTGGATGGGCTTGCACAGCAATGTGCGTTTATCACATGTGCTCTCTGTGTAGCATGCCTTTTTCCAGCAATCTTTCTTGGAGTCTTCAGGAAGAGACTCTGGGCTGTCAGGGATGTGCAGATCACAGACTGAGGACTCCCATTTCAGAAGCATGCAGTGCTCAGAGTATTAGACAACGTGTTTGCATTGTCAGCCTGTGCATGGTGCATCTATTCAGCTTTCTAGCTTGGTTTGCTTGCAGTGATTCTTTCAGCTGGGTTAATGCAGTTCATTTATCTTTTAAATATTGTATTAACAGCAAGATCTGCATCAATCTGCAATTGCCTTCTTTTTAAAAACACATCTTCCCAGAGTTACACCTTTGAGGCTGCAGTAACAGTCAATAGTGCCTTAAAAACCAAAGGTTATAAGGAGAAATCCAGTATCTCCCTCCTCTTGACTCTCAAGTGTACCACCTCTTCCTTTTTCCTGCCACACTGAGATGGCCACTGTGGGGATCCCTAGCTCAGTGTATGGATGTTCAGAATAGCCTTTCACAGCTAAATTCATTGAGCTGCAAAATCCCATTAGCTTCAGCCCTGTAAAAAGTAGACTTAAAATACAGTATATAAAAAAATTACAGTGGTATCATAAAAATGCATTCCTCTTCCATAAAGGATATTAAGCATCTGAACATCCATAAAAAGATTCTCCATCAATCCTCTACTTTCAGTTCCTGCCTGTAGGGCTAAAGTTCTCCTTTCAAGAAATGCACACTGCATATCTTCACTTAACTCCTGGTATTTATTAAGATGCATCTGCCTTTGGTCCACTGAAGCCACAGGTTCTGGCTGGGTTGTGACTGAGAGAAGTGGGTATGAATTTAAAATTCTACTTGACTGGCATTGCCTGTCCTGCTTGCACAGTTGTGATGGAGGGATATGTTGGCAGCACAGTGTCAGGCTGTACAGGAATTGAGTGAGTTTTTCCCTGGTTTTGATTAACAAGGGAAAAACCTTTGCCTTTGCCACCCTCACACTGTTTCTACAACAAGGCAAAAGATGCTGTTACTCCCTCTCTATTACTGTCTCTGTGTGGCAGTACCTTTTTAACTTTGAGGAAACCTTAGAGTGACTGTGTTGATGCCCCTTATGCTACATCTGAGTTTCAGTGCACAAATTCATGAAAAATCTTCAGGGAAGATAATCTTTCTTAAATTCTTCACATTTTTTGAAAAACACGCAAGTTGCTATTACCCAGAAATGGTTGCAACATGTCACTAGGACAAGCTATTTTTATCCTCTTTCTTTCTTGGTTTTCTAGAATAATCAAATAAGCTCAACAGATTCTAGTCTTTAATTTTGATGATGACTTCAAGTTCCTCTGTATCAGCACTGAGCCCTAACACCAACTAAGTCACACCCATGTGTGAAGTTGACCAAAGGACTCAGAAATTACATGAACATCACTAAGGCCAGAAAACTCAGCAAAATACTGGTTTTTTCAGTGCTGGAAGCCAACCCCTCTGGTTAAATGTAGTTATCACAAAGTTTAGAAAGACATGGGATCTCAGCCTTCTTTATGTCCTTGTGGTCCTGGGTACTTTTCAAGCTTCTCTTAATAAAGCTGTAACCTTCTCCAATTCACATGCTATTTCCTTTATGGTTGGGCCAGCAGTGTGGAAACCCAGGGTACTGCTAAAGATTTCCTTGTACATAATGCTTTGCACAACCTTGGTCTCATGATCCATGTGGCAAAATTTCCCACTGTTAACCTAAGGGACAGTGTTTGCATGATTTCTGATTCTAGAGCATTTGAGGACTTTTCTCCAAAAATTAACTCCCAGAAACATCAATGTTCACCCTACCGCCAAAATACGGACTACAGCTGAGGTCCAAAATATAAAAGCATCACTCACATTTTTAGAAATAAGTTTCTCTGTTAGGTTGATCTAGCAGAGAAAGCTGAAAAGCAGCCTGCGAGCAGCTAAAGCGGTCAGTCCGCCAGGCCGATCGCAGTACTGACATCTCCTGGCTAAAAGGAGAAACTGCTGCTGCTACGCCTTTTTCACCTCTTAGTCTTAACCTACTTCTTCACCTGAAAAGTATTCGTTTCCGTATGTATGACTTTACTGCAAAAGTACAGAGCATTACACCCAAGTGGTAGGTAACTTATTTGCGCACAGGCACACTTCAGTGTGACTGAGACCTTCACTCACTTCAAAAAAGGCTCCTTTCTTCTTAATCTGGATTTCAACAGCTGGTGAAAAAGTGGCACCAGCAAATGAAATACACCTGGTTTGTCTGAGCACCCCTTACTCTGCGGGGTTTCATTGCATCTCTTTGCTTAGATAAACATGCAGCCTCTTCCCAAAACTCTTAGGCTACTGAGAAACAAACTTCCGCGGAAGCATGAAGCTGCTACAGGCTTCTTCAGTCAGCATGGAGAAGTCCTAAACATGTTTTCCCCATCTGCAATGCATTTTCTTCCCATAAGGATCTCGACATATCTTTCCCCTTCCTCTTGTTTCAGATCCTAGCAGTGAAGATCAGTGAACTCCTGGAAGGCTTTTTACATCATCATGAAGAAAACAGACTTTCTAGCCACTTCCTTTCACACTATTTAACAAGGCTTGGCCCGATTCTCAGTGCTAATGCTGCTTTCTCCACTACAAGCAGCACTTTCATCTCTTCCACCAGAAAGCTCTAGAAGCTTTCTATAAGCCTTGAGCAAGGCTGGTGTGTCTGGTTCCTACTCTCACAATGTTGTCTACTTCTTCCCAGCTGACAAGGAAGAGGTGACAACATCCCCATAGCCCTGCTCTCCATGGTGGTGAAATGTAACACCCAGTACCTGAACATGTGAACCTTGTAGGAGCATGCAGATTGACATTTTCATGACACTGAATTGCTCAAAGCTTCCAGATCATTTTTTGCCAGAATGGATAGCAGGAAGCAAGAAAACAAGCTGAACAGAGTGTGTTACAACCACATCTACCATGTGCACTCAAAAGGGCACCGGCTCTGCCCATACTGCCTTCTCCACAAGTATATGTACATACACCAGCCCCTGACATAAACAGAGGCCAAGTCTTCCTTCTACCTGATGGCTCAGAAGGTGGTCAGTGGCATGGGAAACATCTGGTACAAGGAGTAGAGGGGAAAATCTGCCCCCTCAGGGGTGTTATCCCCAAGCCAGTGAAGAAAGAGAAGATGGAGCATTTGAAATTTTTACTTTTGTCCTCTTCACTCAGGAGAGTGAACTTCCAGGAAGTTTATCCCTCTTAGCCTTTAAGACAGAGCAACTCTGTCTCATTAGCCAGGACCCCAAGAAGGGCTTTGTCCAGTTGCTCTACACCGTGAACAAATTGAGCTGCTTTCAAACAAGAGCAAAAGGTTGAACAACAGGACATTAAATTCTTCCTGAGAACTGAACATTGCGTGGTCCCATTTTGTGGGTGAGTACAGCAGAGCAATGGTCTCCTCTACTACTACCAGGTTTTCCAAGCAAAGAGGTGATGAAGAGCTTTTTCCTGGTGTAATTTGAAAAAATATTGATCGGTACTAAAAATAGTTGCCTTAAACTTCTACAGCCATGGTTTGATCCACTTTCCGTCGAGAGGAAAACTTCATTTCAGCTGGAGCTGTGACAGGCCTTTAAGTCACAAACAAAGAAAACCCAGAAGACATAAAACAGACTTGGGGGCATAAGATTTGATGATGTGCAATCAGCTTCTATTCTAATGCAAAGGTATGGCTGTTTCTTTCCTACCTTGTTACAGTGCTTTGAGAGGATTGATGAGGTTTACCAAGTCTACTATATGGACATGGATCCTTCTAGTACCGTATTAACTTAAAATAACAAGTTCAGTCCAACAGGAGTGGCTCGAGACTAGTGAAGTGGAGAGAGACTTAGGTGTACTGATTGATAGGNTGGACGAGGAGCTTAGTGACATGGTCTAGCTGGGGGGTGTAGGGCTGGATGACGCTGGGCCCCTTCTGTCTCGGAGTGGCCTGCTAGACTGTGAGGGATCTAGGTTGGTGTTATGCTCTGCGATGTGCTCTCGGTCTCTGTACGGGTGTTAGATGGTGAGTTGGACTAGATGATCCTTGTGGGTCCCTTCCAACTCATAATGTTCTGTTATTCTGTGATTCTGTGAAAATAATGACATTTATTTGTACTTTTCCTTTTGAAAGACAACTTTCTTCCCTCAAATTGCTTGAATGTTCTTTATTTAAAATATTAGTTTGAATTGTAGGCTATGTATGTTTTAATAGATAGTATTGCTTCTGCCTTTGGAACAATTTTGAAGAGCATTATTTTAATTTCAAGGAAGTAATTCACTGGATATTGAAACACTGAGCAGCATCAACTTTAGTAAGGGAAATATCTGCTAGGAAAAGCTGCTATCTGCAATCCTCAAAGATTTTCCACTGTCAGAGTGCTGTTAAGAGTCTCGTCCTGAGAGGCTTTTGCTGGAGGAGGCAGATGATTTTCAGGATTTCCAGACATGCTGAAGACATGCATGAAGAAGCTCATATGGAAATAGGAGCTTCTGCCTGAACAGGGTTTCAGGTATGCATCATGGGCATTGCTCCCAGAGGAAAAATTATGTTTGACATACCTTTGTTTCTTAGGTGATGGTAAAGGCACTCCTTGTTAAAAAATACCAGTCTAAGCCCTGCAGAATAAATCACAAGTCAAGACCAAGGCAAAGCAGAAGCTGGGCTTGGATAAGCTTTGTCTTTGAAAGGAGAAAAGCTTATTCTAACGCAAACCATTTTTGGAATCTGAGTGGACCCAGAAAATCAGACCTTTTGTTCAATGACTGATTGAAGAGCCTCCTTCAGAGGGACTGAAGCTCCACTGACAGTCACTGCCACTGAACAGGTTGGGATCTTCTGGGGGTTATTGGCAGTAAAAGTGGTCATGGTGTGGTGCCTTTCATAAGAAGTATGAAATCCCAATGACTCTTCTTCCAGTCTCTACAATGTTTTTTCCCTTAATTTCATTGCTCAGTTAATGTGGCTGTATTTGGTGGATCAGGAATGCTCTGTATGGACTCCAAAGGCCTGGCAGCACAAGGTGGAGGGTTTTTCTAGAGAAGACTCTGCTCCCTTCTGTGCCCACAGGAAACCTGATGTGGGAGAGATGGGTACTTGCTTGGGTTCAGACCTCTGCAAAACAAACTACTTGTTCTATGTATTAGTGGAGGGAACATACAGAAAGTAGGACTGGTGGCTTTAAGGCATTGGGATAGGGACTCCTGTAGTTTTCCATGCTTTGCAATGGACTGTGTATACTTTATGTGAAAACAGAGCAAATCCCCAGGGTGAATAGGTAGAGCGACTTTGAGTTCTCCAGTGTGTGGCCCGGTTCTTTTTCTTCTGCAGTGCCATTTGATTCCACTGAGGAAACACAGTTCAACAAGTACTATGTGGTGGGGTTTTTAATAGTGACATAAAGTGAGTGAAAAAAAGAATGTTACTGAGGGCTTTTGTGAAGAACAGTTGATCTGGATTTTTTCTAACAGCATGGCTTATTCCTTTGTCAGATGTCCTTGAGTTTGATATGATCTCAGGTTGCCCTGAAATAAAAGCAGTATCACCTCTGTAAATTGTGGAACAATTATGAACTGCACTGGTATAGAAATTACTTAAATATGGGGAAGAACATGTGGTGTTTAACTGTTACTTTTTGTCACAAGGAGTATTTGCCTATTAGCTAAACTTCCTCCTCGGTAATGATGTTCTTGCCATTCATCAGGGCTCTGAAGTCCCTTTCCACAGCACTGCTCTCCAGCCTCTCATTCCCTAATCTACACATACAATCAGGGTTGCCATGTCCCATGTGCAGAATCTTTTCTTAACTTGCCCTTGTTGAAATTTCACATGGCTGATGATTTTCCATCTAATTTGTCAAGGTCTCTCTGCAAGGCCTCTCTGCCCTTGATGGAGTCAACAACTCCTCCCAATTTAGTGTTAGCACACTTACTTAGTATTCCTTCCAGTTGTGCATTCAAGTAACGAATAAAGATGTTGAAGAGAACTGGGCTGAGGATGGAGCCCTGTGGAACCCCAATAGTGACAGTCATCAGTCTGATGTCACCTCATTCACTGTAACTCTTTGTGCCTGAACTTTGAGCCAGTTGCTCACCCATCAAGTAAAATGGTCATCCAGCTGTGTGCAGGGTATCTTGTCCAGAGGGACACTTTGAGAGACAGTATTGAAAGTTTTAGAGTTTATCTAGAAAGTGTGGCTAAAAGCTCACCCTGCCACAGACACAGAGAACGCTCAACTATAAAAACATACACATTTTTCTATGATGCAAGGTAGGGGGACCTGGGATAATGAAGATATTGCGGGAGAGGGGGTTGTAAGAGTCAGTCAAAAAAGAAGAATATTGTCTCAACATTGGTATCAGGGACTCGGACAATGCAAGGTACACTGAAAACCTAATCTAAGATCTTGATCAGCCTACCTACCAAAGTGCTGCTCCCTGGACTGTGACTAGAATGCTGTTCCTATGGAAAATTAAGGTGCAAATACCCCAGAACAGTGAGTGGTGTGGTGTCTAGTGTGCTGTACCGTTCTCTGATACGGGGGAATGAAGTAAACCATGCTGTACCTATTCTCCAAGAATCAAGGAACCATAACAACCTGCTGATACACCCCCCTGGCAGAAGACTACTCGCTTCTAACCCTGACCATTCCTTGGACACTCCTCTTTGAGCAATGGGCCACTCGCTTTCAGCCCTGACCACGCCTTGGACACTGCTTGCGTGGCAGCGAAAGGCAGAGCTTGGCAAAAGTACCATGGGACAAATGATGGGGGGCAAAGTGTATAAAAGATGACCCCTAACAGCAGAACTTTGGAAGCTTCTCCCGTCCTGATTGACGACGAATCTGTGAGGGACGCCTTTGAGGATTTCGTCGTGGCGGTAGCTATAACCTCTTTTTCCTCTTTCTCTTTACTTTCACCCTTTCATCTATCGCGTTGATATTTTATGAGTACTTAATGAAGTTTCACTGCTTGATCAAAGCTAAACCCTCTCTCTTGGAATTTTGTTTTGCACTCTGAGATCCTGTAAACGAACCATCACGCATCCAGCCTAGCTGACTGGACCGTGACAGGGGTGTTCTTTCTTTTTGAGGTACCTCACCATTGAGAACGCCTAGGTCCAAGAATGTGTACAACCTGATGAGATGATGGGCAGCCTTAGCACATACAGAAGAGAAGGCAGTTGATGGGCCATTAGTACATGGAGGTTCGGGTTCTCACCTGTACTCTGCCAACACACAACGAGAGGACACCAACAGAGGAGTTCCCCTTCTGTGACTCAGGTGATAGTTCTGTTCAGTGAGGGAAACCATAACTACTGCTATTCCAAAATCCTGGGGACAGAACAGCATAGAACTGCTCTGCACTTGTAACAAACACTCTCATTGCAAGGAGTGCTCTACTGTGAAATTAAGACGTCCCATTTTTCCCCTGCCACATCAGAATAAAGCAGAACACTATGGCACAATTGTTGATCATCATCTAATTACAAATGGGACAAAAATATTTCAACATATTTGCCTGCCACTGGAATTCTTAAGTCATGAAAGTATCCTTCCTCCTCTGAGTTTTGAATTGTTTTCACTTCCACAGTCATGGAATGCAAAAAAATTAAAGACACAATCCTCACCCATTATGTGAATTACCAACTCTATGAGATGCAGGAAAGCTAACATTTGCTGATAAATAATGCATTATGTGTATATGTCAGACTGGTAAGAAGGTCAGCTCTGATTGAGTGTTTTGCTTTATTACTCATGAAAATGGTCTTGGTTTCAAAAAGCTCTCACATTTACAGGAGACTGTAATGTATGGTTTTTTCACTCACTGTAAATATTACTCATGGGGATACTTCTGAAATTAATTTGGCTGTCAGACTGAAGTGTCCCCACCTGGTGTGTGGGAGACCCAGTTCAATTCCTGCCAGGGAGACAGTGTTAAGAGTTGGACTCGATGATCCTTGTGGGTCCCTTCCAACTCAGAATATTCTGTGACTCTGTGACTGAAGATTATAGTTTACACTATACTGTATGCATTAGGAACGTGTATTTCCTTCTGCCACCTGAAACCAATATTGTAGAAAATAGCTGACAGAAAAGAAAAACAGATAAGAATTGGGGAGGGTGAGGGAGACCAGGCATTGGCTTTCACTGCTGCATCAAAAGCAAGCAAGAAATCCACAGTGATGCATCGACATGAATCTATAATGACATGTCTACAACGAATGCACAGTGCATACTGAACACACATCACACATCTGGGAGGCAGTGAATTGTTGTCTGATGGAGATCTGTGACTTCTAAGCCAGGCAAAAGCCCTGCATTAATTCTATTTGGGTATGAACTACTGCAAGGAGATGAAGCCTCCTGCGGTTTAGCACTAGACTTGTCTTGACCATGCACAATAATACTCACTAGCATGGGATAGGCATTTTCCTGACTCACCTTTATCAGATTTCCTGTTTGAAATTGATACTGTTTAGATAATTAATTTACTGGCTTGGTGCAAAACTCACCTGGTCTATGTGAAATCCTGGGCCAGCTCCTTGTTCCAATTATTATTTCAGCATTTATCCCACAGGAAGCAGCTGTGATCAGACTGAGAACACACTGCCTTTGCAAGCATGAATCCAGGCACTCTTCTGTAGCATTGAGGTCAAGATCATATTCAAGGCCTGGCCAGAGCAGTGCACAGACTGCTCCTGTGTGGTGAACTTTTACCTCTGGTGTTTCCTGTTGCCTTCTCAGATGATCTGGGAACAACTGGTACAGAGAAAGAATATTTTGAAATCCCAAGAGCAGCCTTGGAAAAGGAGAACTATCTCACCTGACCTGGCTTCCTGAAGTCTTGGCAATCAATGCCACTCTTCAATGACAGAGCTATTTAAGTGCTGCAAAAAATTTCCAACTTCCTCATCACTGAGCCTGAGTACCTTAGGGTGATGCTGACCTACCCAATATGACCTTGCCACAGCTGAACACATTGAGTGTTCCCAAAAGCAATTTTCTGATCCCAGTCTTGCTTGCATCTGTTAAGAAATGCAATTACATCTCATTTACTACTGCAACAGCTTCATTAAAGCACACTTGTTATGGTGTAATGAGGAAACTGAGACAAAAGATATTGCAAGGAAGGGAGGCTGATGGGAAGAAGTGGAGTTAGAGGAGCAACAGAGCGTAACTGTGGGAGATGAATGTGTGCAGCAGAACAGTAGCACTGACGGGCTAAACCTAAAAAGTCTTAAGAAAATTCTGACAAGACTTCCAAAGGACCAAAAGGGTATAATAAACAGGTTAAGTAGAATCACAGACCAAGAAAAAGCTAAAAAGTGATAATCACAGAAACAAGAACCACCACATTTCCCAACTGCTTTAGGGCTCTGTTGCTGTATTTTGTTCAGTCCTGTGTTGAGGAAGACAATTTGCTGACTTAAGGTCTGGAGAATATCACTGAGCTGGGGTTTTGGATAAGCAGTAATTTATTAGATTTGAGACTTCTCACTCTTGGTTGAACTTCACCTGCTATCCTTAACATACATGAACAGACTTCATCACCAGGAAACTCTTCTGAGTGTTGCTGGCCTCATGCACTCTTCTAATATACTGGGAATCAGGACATCATCCTGGCAGTTCTCTGAAACCCTGTCTGTGAGATTGTGGTTGGAATAAGATATAAAGTAGCATAGGGGCCATTATTAGAAATGGGAATAATTTTTTTGTGACTGCCCAAGCAATGCTTAGCTGAAAGGAAGACTGTAACAGAGGCTAAACCAGAATTATTTGTGACTATAAATGATTTCTTGTGCTTAGCAACCTGTCTTATGTCAGAACACCACTGTGCCAAACGCATTGACAAGACAGTCTACCCAACATGATAATCAGGTTTGTTTGCTGACAGAACAAACTGAACAGTAAGATATTAACCTGAAAGTGACTAGGCCTGAATCTGCCAAAATCAATCTGTATGTGTGTGTGCATGTGTGTGTGTGTGTGCGTATGTGTGTGTGTGTAAGACACTGGAACATACATCCAGGCTCAGCTCAGTGGGTAACTTAGCCTTTAAAAACCTCAGAGTCTGGGGAACCAGGCTATACTCAGAATGGAGCAGTTTCAAACTAAGCTTTCATTTGGATGGGACATACAGCACCTCGGCCTTACAGGGGCCGCCAGGGGCTCTGGCACTGCAGCATGCGTGTCAGCCAGCTGTACACAGGCCAGCATACAGCCATTTTGCTTTTTTAGGATTAACAAACCATCTCCTGTGCAGAGCTGAGAACATATGACTCTTGATATATCTCTTCTTGACAGGCTGTAGTGATCCACAGCTGCAAAACATAGTCCTTCTGACCCAGCCCTGTTGTTAGCCAGCTAGGCACAGCTCTTGCTGGCAGAGAAACAGGGAGCCAGCAGCTTTGGCTTGGGCCCACATCTGGCCATTCCCATTTCCACAAGTGGTCACTTACTGGCAGATAGAGAAAGTCTACAGTCATTCAGGTAGACACTCTAGTGTACTTTTACTTGGGGCATGCAATGATAGCTGAACTCCAGCATAATGGGCAAGTTTACCTGGCCACTGTGGCAAAGCAAGCAAGACCTTTCCAAACACTTGAGTACATATAATATTACTTATTGTCTCTTTATAACTATCCTTCCTACCCAAAATTTTTAACATAAAGGGCTAAAACTCTGACCTACTTTTTCATCTTCAACATCTTAAAAAGATCCCAAACCCAAAGCTAAGCACTAGCTATCCATGAAAGCAAAGATAAACCAGACACCAAAGAGCTCAGCACCTTCTAGTGGGGATGGTGAGCCAACTGCTGGTGCAGAGTGAGTCTCCAGATGATACCTCACACCAGCTGACTAACAAGGAGCTAATCCTGACAATTCCACAGGCTTTCTGTGTATTGGCAGGCATTGGAACCCTTTACATTTTTCTTCATCTACAAAAATCAAGGAAACAGTAACTTGTTTTGACTCATATCAGGATTCAGTTTGCACACAGAAAAAGCCTGTGAAGATGTAAAGATGTTTGTAAATCTACATATGTTTCTTACAATGAGGGATCTTTGCCTACCGAATCTCATCAACTACTAACCAGTACTACAAATGCTACTGTACAGTGCAATGTATGTGCGCAATGAAGTTGGCATGTAACCTTGTGATTTGCACTTTTAAGGTAGATTTTGTACACCTTCCAGGCAATATCTACAAAACATTTATGCAAAAAGTAGCATCTGCTGACACTAAAGTACCCTGATTAGAAGCCTTAATGAAAGCAGATTGAGAACTATTTCACCACCTTTCATAACTGAATGTGCCTGAATGAATGTGGCAGCATGGAGTAGCTGGGGTAATTTCCTCACTAGTACAGTTATACCCCCACATTTGTGAGAAACAGGTCATGTCAGAGGTCTGAAATGCCAAACGCACAAATACGTGCAGGTGATTAACATGCATGCAGACCACGCCCTTCTCTCCACCCCCAGCCAATCCGGAGTGCTGGGGAGCCTCTTCGACTCCTCTCCATGGGCTTTCGCAGCACAGGGGAGGAAAGGGAAGTGTTTCTGTGCCCTCTTTGCCTGGGGAGACCCCTTCGACAATCCCTAGATTTCTCTTCGGCCACGTTGCCGCTTCTGCAGCTGCTGACTACATGTTCTTGCAGCCCAAACCCTGCGCCGCTGCTCCCGCCCCCTCCCCAGCCCCGGTGCTCATGCCCACTGTTTGCTGGTCATGCGCTGCACACTGCCTGTCTCACGCCGCCACGCGCCACCCGTCCTGTGCCACCAGTCCCGCGCCGCCAGCCCAGCACCGCTGGTCCTGCACCGCTGGTCATGTGCCGCCAGCCCTGTGCCGTGAGCCACCAGCCCCACACCGTGCGCTGGCCCGGCAGCACCACGTGGCGCAGGGGGCGGTTCAGCTGCAGACTGGCCGCCCCACTTTCCTGGGGCACTTCCCTTCCCCTCCTGTAGCCATGGAAACAGTAACACGTCTGGGGGGGGCTCAGTTCCCCAGCTGAGCTTAGAGTAACAGGGGACAGTGTGACTCATGGCCCTCCCCGTGGGGCCGGGCCAGTGGCGCTCCACAGGGAGCTCTGGCACCACACCTCAGCGGAGCAGAGGCACTGTGCATGTGTCGGCCGGATAAACACACAAATGGTTGAATCAAAACTGCAATGAATTCTCCTCACAATTGGGCAGGGTCGTAATGCAGAGGTCGCAAAGCACTGAGGATTCACTGTAGTTAATTTTTCATAATGTCCCACTGTACTAATCAAGCTTTCTCTGTTTGGTGTGTTTAACCTTTCTTCCTCTCTGACAAACCTGTACTCAAGAAAGGAGTATAAAGATCATTTCTCCAGGAAGGTAAGGAATTTGGTTCCTTCTATGAAAAGCAAGAACTAGGCAACAAACAGAAGGTGTAGTTCTTGTTATAAAATGACTAGGGCAAGCTCTGTGGTTCCAACAAGCGCAGAAATTCACTATCAAGCTTTTAACAGAACAGCACAAGAAACCTACTTCACTGATTAGTCTTCAAAGTTACTGCTCACCACAGAAAGCTCAGTACAGCTTTAGCTGAGTAATTTAGACCAAGAATTCCCTACAGCCTCCAAAAGTTGTTTTAGGACACACTAATTACTAGGCTTTCCAGGCACATGGGTGTTACTAGCAAGTGCTACAGGATTTTCCCTGTGTATTACCAGAACATAAACAAGGCATGTAAAGCTCTGGACATGTGGACTATTGCAGGTGAGTGCCAGATAATCCTTCCCTCTGTCTCAACCTCTTCTTTCAGGGGTCTCTACACATAGACCAAATGGCCAAGTAGCTGCCTTCTCTTACCTTTTCCCTTGGGATTTTTTGGGTTACTATAATGTTTCCTCACACATGGCAATCAGCTTCAGTTTCAGCAGAAGGACTGACTGACTGTCCTGCAAAAAAACTTGCTATTTGAGCTGATTTGTCAGGAATCACCACTGCTGTAAAGTTGACCAACAGGAATCACCCTGCTGCTTTTTCAGGCATCCTCCTGATTCTAAATGTTACATTTAAGGAGACACAAGGTGAAAGAATATCACCGGTACAAGACAGCTACTCTCAGCAATTCTTCCTGGTGAATACACCAAGCCCTGTTTTTAAATATCATAATGCTTAAGAGGGGGCTTTGAGATAGTCACTGCCTGCTTACATGTCTGTGACTGCACACCACATTATTACAGGCTCATTGCCCTCCTTCATCCTTTGTGCCCTGTCTCTGAAATGCGGAAAATTCTGTAAGCAAAGACTTAAGAAGTTGTGCACTCTCAAGACATCATTGTCTGCATTTCATTCCATGAGTTCAAGCTCATGATTCATATTACCTGGTTGATAAGGCATACCTTCAACTTCTTTCTAATGAGGATGGGAAAAGTCTGGCCTCTTCATGCATTTCTACTAGGCTTGGGTCAGAGCACTGACTTGTCTACTACACAGCAAGATGATAACTGACTTCCAGCCTTTAAGTGCCAAAGGTGATAATAAAAGGCTAGAGCACCCAAAGCATCTGCCTCAGACAGGGCTCCTCATCATGAACAGTGCTACCCAGCTGCAGTCCCAGGACTTGCCAATCACAGAATCAACTAGGTTAGAAAAGACTTCCAAGATCATTGAGTCCAATCTTTGACCTAACACCACCTTGTCTACTAGACTATGGCATTAAGCGCCATATCCAGTCTCTAATTCTGGATTATCTCTGGATAATCTCTGGTGGTAGAGATAGTGACTCTACCACCTCCCCGGGCAGCCCATTCCAATGCCCAGTTCTTCCTGCTGTCTAACCTCTTACAGCTGGCTTGCCCAGCACTGCCAGGACATGAAGACAAAAGCAGAATTTATCAATTTTAGCTGACTGAACACATCAAACCAATTAGAGAGTTCTAGGCAACCGACATCAGGAGGTGTAATTTCTTTCCAATACTGAGGTTCATGGAGTATTTTGTGCTGTAAAGTAAAGTGCAAATACATGTAACAACAGCTGCTATTGATCAGTTTCATACCAGTGCCTCTACCACTGAATGTGCTTCTACTGCAGAATGAAAATACCAAGGAAAAATGGAGACTAAAAACCTGTAGTGGTAAGAAACCACACATGGTTTACAGGCCAAGCTTCTTGGGTTAAACCAGAGCATTTTCCAGAACCCATACTGGTCAGGAAATGGTGAGTGACTTTGGAAATTAAGGATGTGGAGAGAAATCTTGTCTAGTGGAAGAAAATTAGTACAGACTTAAGAAACTGTGCTTCAGTTCTTTCAGTGCAACATCTCTGACTTTTTTACCTAATCTGTTCTTCACAGATTATGACTCTGCCATCACTTTAAAAATCTGACCTCACTGTGTGTTAGTCTAGTAGTGAGACTGGCTCTTGTCTCACCATCCAGCTCTGATACAGACTCTACCATAAGCACCTCTGTTGAGTGGAAAGGCCACTTACTAGCGTAACAAATGAAATAAAATTACTCTTGCATCGTATGTGTTAAGATACCTTTAATTACACAAGTCAGCACTAGATTACAAGCCTCTTTTCATGTGATCAAATTTATAGTTACTGCCAGAAGCAAGACATCCTGGCCACTTCCTGGTTCACCCATATTCTAGCTAACAATGACTTGAATTTGAACATGCAATTCCAACAAGAGGAAGGATTTTTCTGAAATTACTGAATAGGGATAGATTAATGGGCTTAATAATGATTCGTAGTAGAAAAGAAAAAATAAAGAGAGGCAAGACAAATTGATCCAGCTACTGGAGTCTGTGGTCTCTAGGATAGAAATTTCCAAAATTTGTATATTTGACAGTTAATTATATCTACATGTATCCCCCAAAACCCTCTCAAATACACAAAATAATTTGAGGCATTGTAATTTAAAAATAACACAACAGCTGTGTAAAATTTTCCCCTCTTTCAAATACTTTTATCCTTGAGCCCAAGCCCTTAATTTCCAAAAGCAGATCTTCCAATACCTAAAGTGAGAACAACTCAATCAGCGTTAACTCCTTCAGTGAGGCAACTCTTAACTTTCTGAAGAAGGGTCTTTACTGTTTCATTGTGTGGACCCAACACAGCCTGTACACTGAAAGATTATATAGTTAGAATTGCTAGCAAAGAGCATCTTTAATGTTAAATTCAATTAAAATATAAAATCCAAACTTTCTGCTGTATCTACTTGAACTTTTTTGCCTCCGTATTTTTCCAGGCTTGACTGATACATAGCTGCGTCTTCTACACTGCGATTTGAAGACATTTTCCTTAAAAGCATCTAAGATACTTAGATCACCCTACCAAATAATGAGTAGTCAGACCAATTTCATAGAGTAGTTACTCTTAGGAATTAAAAAGTTACACAGAGCCAACCACTGAAACCAGAAGCAAATCTTTTCTCCACGAAACTCATCACCATTCCCATGACTCACCACATCAGAGCCCTCGAAAAAGCACATGTTCAAGTTAAAATTGTACATCTTTAAGCTCTATCAAGCCAGCTTCACAAGATCCACCTTCTTTAGTTTCAGTGTGCTCCAGTTTCTGCAAAGGCCTATACAGTAGCATTTTTCTCATACCTTCACCCTCTCTTGGTATTTATTCTGGACTCAGGAGTAATGGAAATGTTAACAGTGCTTATAGTTCAGTAGTGCTTATTGGGTTCAGGCAATCCCCTGCAAATGGAAACAAGATACCCTAGATGCCGCTAATGAAATCTGTAGATTACAACCACAGAAACTCCATGGGACACCTAAGTTTCTGTAAAGGATGGAGCTGCTTCAAGAGGAAGACTCACTGATAAATGCATCTGATAAATTCATGTCTCTTTTGATAGACAAAAGTAACTTTTGTCTTAGATTCAGTCAAATATTGTACACAGAAAGACAAATGCTGAAAAGAAACACAAATGCTGACAGAGTGTGCATCTCTTGATGACTCTGGTTTGGACATTTATTTAAAGGAAGCACTGGAACAGGGTGGAGCAAGCCCTGTGCAGTTCAAATACCAAGGAAGTCCTACATTTGACTTTGACCTGACAGAGGAACAGAAATACAGGATAAAAATTGTTGTTCAACAACACTACTTCCCCATCATTAGAGCTCACACTCCTGAAAGGTAACTGCAAAAATACAGAAAAAAGTAAGTTTTAAGATATGTAACAAAATTAAAAGGTCATACAGCTCCTGCTACGGATGAAAATCAGTTCTTGAAGTTCTGAGAAACAACATTCCTCATTCTGCCTCAAGTCGAGGTAAGACAGGAAGAATAAGATTTCCAAATGCAGAATCTTGAGTTATGAAGTATCCTGAGGAATGTGCATGTGCATGCTGGAAAGAGAAAAGAATTTGTTAAAGCATAACTCCCTGCAGCACTGATGTAAGACTTCATGGTCTCTGCAGCATTATTTCTTTCTCCCAGTCTGCTACTCAATTCTGATAGCCAAATTTAAAACGAGTATTTTAGACCGGAACAGGAATAGGGCCCATCAAGGCAATTAACTTGCATATTCTCTGCTGTGCTTTTCAGCAAATCCCATGGAGCTGGGGCTGAGTGGTAAATCAACTCCTGATTTCCCTCCTTTGCCTACACCCCATGTTTCCACTCTCATCTATCACACACTGAGCGGTATCAGTTTGTGACAACTACCACAGAGACTGCTAGAATTGTGTACAACTGTCCCACAACCTGAGGCTGCATGTACAAGTGTCACGTGAACAAACACATTCCTGTACAACATGGGACACCAGCATTCAGCTCATGTGATGTATACACAGTCAGATCTCCAATATTGCGGACCTGCAGTCTTAATCGGGTTCTGTGAAGCCCTACTTTACTGCACAGACGGGGCTCCGCCGCTTCGCCACCCCCCCAGCATGGCCACCACGGCAACCGATACACAGCAACACAGTGCCGAAACAGTGCCGGGAAGCCGTGTGAGGGTGCAGGGCAAAGTTGCATATTAATGAGCTGCCATTCAACGTGGAAGTAGGGCTTCACAGAGCCTGATTAAGACTGCGGGTGCGCAATATAGGAGACCCAACTGTATATGCTTCACCTGAGGGGGGGCAGCTGCTGCATATGCCTCCAGACAACAATTTCCATGACATCCCACATAGCCCTTCCTCATTAGTTTGCTAACTTGCTGGACTCCAGCAAATTAGATGCCCTGCATATTCCCTCCTTCCACCACTAGGGAAAAGCTCTAATGAATACTAAATTTAGCCTGAGCCTTAGCAGTGTGCCTTTGCAGTGATCAAGGCTGACTGGCACAGTGGGTGGCACCAGCAACAGCACAGCCAACAGGCCGAGCGAAGCTATTAGAGTTCAGTTTGAGACAGTATAAACTGGAGAGAGTTCAACAAAGAAGCAAAGAGATGGCTATGGAGCTGGATCGAGCTCACAACATCATATCAAAAGAAAAGAATTCATTTACGACAAATACAGAAAGATGTGACACCTAGTATCTCAAATGGGCTTTCCAGTATCTCTATGTGTAGGGCTGTACACCTAAATGAGAATCAAGCTGAACTCTAACTGACTGTATCAGCTTACCTGCAGTGCAGCCTTCTGCTGTGCTGCGATGTGCTGCTGCTCAGCATGATCACGGAAATCCTTATTCAGAGGTGACCTTGCAAGTGCAATGCTGCAAAAAAGAACAAGATAGTATGATCTAGACTACAGACAAAACATGTTTTTGCCATTCTAGCCACAGATTCCATAACTTCCTCAACTCACGATTTATTTGACTCATGGCTTGACAACTGTTAATTACTGTTTGGAATTACTATTTGATAATATAAGAGAAAAAAAGAGTAAATGCAGTAACCATAGCTGTATCATTTGAGCCATCATAAACAACTCATATCAAACAACACCTGAAGCCTGCTGTGGATTTAGCTCATGGGTTGAGTCCCACTGAAGTCAATGAAACCACTGGGGTCAGACAATATCAGCAATTTTTAAAACAACAACTTTGTGCTTTTACCACTACTCATCCACTGAGTGACTGCTCTAAACAACTGTGATAAACAAAAGCACAAACAAGAGTTCTGCAGACTTCTGTAAGGAGTAGTTCTTCAGCAAGTGAGCACCAGTTCACTACTGGTAAAGGAGTTTCCTACTGATATTAACTAAAATGATCCCCTGATGAAAGCTTGGAGTACCTGAAAATGATTTAGCTTACCTATTTCAGCACAGTGTATGTAAGGTTTCAAATTAAAATTTATAAATGTTTTTTCTTGTGTTTTAGATCTTAAAGACTTATCCACCTTCTTAACTGAAAAAAGAAGACATAAAAAGCATCCTCAACTCTATGTAAGTAACATATGGAAATCAGTGAGGATTGCCACTAGAACTGTATCTCAAGACAATTCACAACTACCTCTGAAATTGTCACTGTAAATTGGTGCTGAAAACTCAACTCTCCTCAATTATAGAGACAAAAATACAAATAACAAAATATGCAAGAAAACTCATCAACTGAACTTTCCTAGCAGCCTCCATTCAGCGGCTGATTCAGTAAATCAGTTTTTGAAAACGAGCCATAATCATGAATACATCTTTAGCCAAGTCTATGCCTAACAAAAGCTAAACTATTCAGAGGATTGCTGCTTATCATAAGCTCCACTGCTGGAGAGAAGTCCTATTAAGTTCATTTAAAACAGTATTTTCAGTTAATTTGAAGGTGTTTATTTTGCATTTAATCTGTACTCTCTAACTTTTCAGTATGATTTCTGGAGATAATCTCAAGTCTTCATTATAAGATGACACTTTTCAAGAGAGGTCTTCTGGTCTTGGACACAGCATTGTCATGCCAAGGCCAGAAACCAAATGAACTCATTTACCATTATACTGTTCATGCCCCTACAGCCCTTTAGGAACATCAAGCTCTTTTGGTCAAGTTTGTAGAATTTTTATGTTCTTAATTCTGAGAACTCTATGGGATCCAAGACCTTTGGCACAACATCAAAAAACAGTCAGCTTCTGAGATTTTTTGAATCTCCAGCTCCAACTTTAAAATTAGTAAATTCTAATTATGTTCACTAGAATATAGTGTCATTTTTCCCTAAAGAAAAAAGAAAGTAAACAAGCAGAAACTGTCAAACCTGTAATGAATTACAGAAACACTGATGCCAAGAGGAAGGAGTTGGACATAACAGCATGGTATTTCAATTCTCATATCAACAAATTTGCTTGACTGTATAGGTCACTCAAGAAATCTAACTCAGTCAAGTATTCTGCACAGTTTTTGGCATTATAAAGTGATTAAAAGTGACTTTGGAAAAAAGACACAGGTAGTACTCAGACTGTACTCAGAGTATTTGACTCTTTACAGATATTGCACATTATATTGTTTCTATAATATGGCACTGCACTCACTTCATGCAAACCCAGAAGTCTGAGTATCTCAGTTTCACCATGTAAATTATTGTGCCATTTTCTAGTTACTGACTTATGATTTTTCCATTGCATAGAAGAAATTGCAGCAACACCCCTTAAACTTAGATTATTACACTTTATGATGTAGAATTATTCTTACAACACAGCATTTCATGAGATTAGCTGTAGTAACGTGCACAAAGGGAGTTTCAAGAATAACTTGCTCCTGCTCTAATTGTTCTTCTCTAAACACAGAGTATCCTGAACCTAATAGCCTGTTACTTCCATTCCTTACAGCATTTTAGCTTAATAATTAAATGCCTTCTCAGTGCCTGCTTCCTGATTTTGCTTTATAGTAGACTTTAGTACACTTGAGTAAGCATATCTGCTTCTCTCATTCTCAAATGGAAATTATGTAATCAAAATTATGGGTGTGTAAATAAGTTCCTAAAGAGCAGTGTCTCTCTGTCTTGTTATTAAGGATGGTCAGAAAACACTTCTGATAACTTATGTAAGTTTACAGCTCACTTGCTGTTTGGTTTCTTGACTTTGATGTAATCAGTGATGTCCAAACAGGTCTAAGAACATAAAATACCTGGCTCCAGGGTGATTTGTGGAAGACTGGTTTTGCATAAGTAACTTTCTCTTCTCCTTGTCTAGCTCTGCCAGGATTGCAACCCTATTTTTATTCTGGAAACCTGGTGGGAATGACAGAAAAATATTAGAAAGATTTACAGTGAATCTCCGCTGCATTGCGACCTCTCCATTACGACCCCGCCATTTGTGGGGCAAATTTCTCACAGTTTCGATTCAGCCGTCTGCGAGTTCAGCCAGCCGATGCATGTGCAGTGACTCTGCTCTGCCGAGGGGCGGTGCCACGGTACCTGTGGGGCAGGACTCACCCCACCCCAGGGAGGGGGCTCACAATGGTGGCACCGTGCCCCTGTCCCTGACCCAGGAAACTGCCCCACAAAAGTGAGGCAAGCAAGGGGGGCCAAGCACTGTGCGCTGAGAGGGGGCTTCTGTTCCCCCGCCCTCTGGGACCATATGGGCAGCACTCTTGGGATCGGTGGATGTTAAAGGGAAGGAAACTCTCATACCATCCCGAACCCCCCACCTCCCCCACTGTGTGGGCTTCTCCGGGCTGCAGCGACTGCGCTCCCACAGCCCAAACACTGCGCCACTTCCCTCCCCCACTCCCGACCCCAGTGATTGGGCTCGTGCCGGTGGCCCATGTGCTGGCGGCCCCCGCGCTGGCAGCCCCCCCGGACGCCACACCAGGGTTGGGGCGGGGAGTGTGCGTGGCACAGGGGTTCGTGGTTTCTCCAGCTTGCAATGGTGTTTAGAGCCCTGCGGCACTGTGCCCCGGTCCCTGACCCGGTCCTGTGTGTCTCCTGTGTGCTCTGCTGAGACTCAGCGCAGCACTGCCCCGAGAAATGCTATTCCTTGTTACTCAAAGCCCAGTCAAAGCACGGGCAGCGCTGCCTCTACTGGGACTGGTGAATGTTAAAGGGAAAGAAACTCCAATACCGACGACCCCCACCAATAAGTGCACAGGGTGTCGCAATGTTGCAAAGTTAAGGTTTTTTTCAGGCCCAAGAATGCTGACCAGAGCTCAGGGACACCCCTTCCTCGCCGTGGAGGTAGGGCGAGCACACGCGGGCCAGTGCGGGGCCCCTGGGGCCGGGTTGAGGGGCTGGGCGGGGAGCAGCGGCGCGGGGTTTGGGCTGCGAGCACACATGGTCATAGCAGCCGCTCAGAAACAGTTCCCTTTGCTCGCCTGTGCCAAGACAGACCATGGGAAGGAGCGGAAAATTGTCTGCAACACTCCAGAGTGCCAGGGGGTGGAGCAATGTGCGTGGCCTGCATGCATATTAACGACCTGCACTTCTATGCGAGTTTAGCTTGTCGTGAGGCCCGTGACCTGTCCCGCTCCTCACGAATGACGGGGTAACTGTATTTGATTTCTGTGGCCCAACTGAAACCTTGAGGAAATAAAAGTGCCCATACAAAATCACTTAAGATGAATATACTAATCTTTAAAGCTTTGTATCCATTTGAAAAAGCCATTAATAAATATGCTTCATTTTTCCTTTGCTCATTTTACAACATGCAATAGCTTCCATAAGCATATTAATACACTTTAAAATAGAGGCTTCTTAACTCAAGGTAGGTCCTACTCCTTCCCACACCGGGAGCTACAGTCAAGGTTCACAATCAAACAGTTGCCTTCCAAAAAAAAAAGTAAACTTACCAGGTTCTAGATTTCAAATGTAGCCACTGAATGTTCAACTCAATGATAACAATGGAGTAACAATGGAGTTACATTTACTCATGGGGCCTAATTTTTCATGTCAGTGAACTCAAACTATAACACAAGTCTTATGTGTGTAACAGTTAAGAATGAGACGATCACTAAGCTTGCACACGTGGTTATACAAACAATTTGTGTCTTTCATTCAATCTACGCAGAGAAGTATTAGTTTAAATATACTGATATCGTTACATATACACACTACCTGTGTACTACTGAGGATAATCGCAATGCTGGAATAGAGAAACAAAATCAAACTGTCCATACACAGTACAAGAACGTGGTCTGTATTTCCTTTTAGTATCACACCCCCAAAAGAGGCCCTGTATATTACACAAAGGGTCAGGAAGTAGAGCAACTGAGGGAATTTCAAAAAATGCCCAAAATAGCTGCCATGTATGTATTTTTCAAAGTTGCCTTCTAATGAAAATGTGGCAAAACGGTTGTACTTACACTGGACTCTTGAATAATAAAGGATGCCACTAAAGTCAGGTTAACTCCTTTACTTCCTCCATACAAAGAGTCAAAGCCATTCCCCCTGGAAACTGTTGCATGTTGTGCCCTTGCCCTGTTTTAGTTTGTGGTAGCCCACAAGCCGTTAGGAAGGCCAGACACTTAAGGAGAGTATTAGCATGTCAAGGTAAAATGATTATTTTCAGTAGTTGCACTCAAAAGTTCACTGCCTTTGAGAGACCTTCTGTTCTCCAGTATTCCATTAATCTGAATGGGTCCATGAAAGAGACGCATACCAGTCAGAAACTCCGAATAAAAATCTGCAGCCACACTATCTTGCTATCAATCCCTCACCTTGTCCTTTTACCATGCCTAACATACGCACCCACGAGCCTCCGTGCCTTAAGAGTCCTTAAAAGGTGCAGTTTACTTTACATAGGTCATCTATAATGATTTTTACATTTGTTAATAGAATTTCTAATTACATTTAACTTTTTTTTTTGTCCACTAGTCTCCTTCCCACACGCCATTAGCTCGACTTAAACTGTTTCCTTAGTGCATTGACACAGGTCTGAGAGCAAGTCTAGTCTTACAGTTGGGAGGGGGCTGGGTTTCTTTGGTAGGTGGGTGTTCTGTTCCATATAAGGAGTTGGGTGTTGTGTCACTTCTTGTAAGGGTGGGCTTGCCGAAGGGAGTTCTGGAAAGTTCGAAGTGGGCGGGCAAACGAGAAGTATAAATACACCCCCTCTCCCTTGGTTCAACGAGCACGCTGGGACCCCCCTGTTCCCAGCGCTGAAATAAAGCATACCCTCCTCATCATTCGTGATTGGAGTTATTTTCCTCAGCTCAGTTGGTGACCCAGATGGGACCCTAGTCCGTTCTCCGCCGGGAGTGCCGGGCTGGGAAAATCCTGGCGCGCCCTGGACTGATTTTCCAGAGGATTTGAACAGCCTGAGACTCCCCATGGGTTGGACAAAGATTCCCATGGGAGAGGACAGGTATGTTTTGGGGAGAATTTAGGGGAAAGGGAGGGAACCCATAAGATGCTAGGGATGCCTGCGTGGGGTTCGCCGTATGAAAAAGGCATCAGAGACGTCTGGTGACCCGCACTGGCTAAAGCAGTTTGGGGGGGTTTGAGTACCACCCAAACATAATTTTGAGGTGGTGGGTTCGAGTCCCACCCAAACATAATTTGAAGGTGGTGGGTTTGAGTCCCACCGGAGTCTGACTCAAAGATTGTGGGTTCAAGTCCCACTGAGGTCAGACTCAAAGGTTGTGGATTGGAGTCCCACTAAAGTCATCGGGGAAATTGTGTCAGTGGGTTTTGTCAGCTGTTAATTGGGGTTGTTTGATTTACTGCCTGGGCTTGATTAGTTTGTTTATTGTATGTTCAATTTTGTTATTATATGTCTGATTTCATTATTATCTGTTCAATATCGTTATAAGTAATTGATCAGTGGAAAGTCGGATTTTCCCGCCAGCCGGTGTGGCAGTGAGCTGCAGCGGGCGCTTCAAAAGCTGCACTGCCACCTAGTGTTTAAAAGTCTAGATCATCTAAACCTCGTGCGGAGGAATTGTCTTAGTGGTTCAGCATATTGTAGTATGATGAAATTGTAGAAATGGGTCCAAGAGGACAGACGGGCGGATCGCGAGTTCCTCAGATGTGTCTGTGCTAATTCTACTGAGCAGTATTTGGGACAGGCTTTTGGCTGGATTTTGTCATGCTCTAAGTATGAACTTCATGTTGGAGATCGAGGAATGAAAGAGTGACGCCAGTTTCGGGTGCTTTTGTGTTGTCAGGTGTGCCGCTGTGGTTAGTATTGTGTGGGTTACAAGTGTGAAAGACTTTGTGAACTCTGTGAGGCTGAGAGTGCTTCTTTGCCTTGCGCCGCCTGACCCAAATTGGTGCTTAAAACGTGAGNGGGCACAGGCAAGAGCCAAGATGCTTACGGTTCCTTCTGCCCCACCCGATATACAGGTAGTTGCTAAACCTGACGCAGTACCTGTGCCGTCTCCTGTGCTGAGCCCTATCACTACCCAAACTAGGAGGGGAGTAATTCAAACCCCACTTAGGGAAGCGGTGGGTCCAGAGGGAACTCCAGTTTTAATTAAAATTCCACTTTC
>WEKX01007156.1:0-11386 GCA_013390025.1 Pitta sordida
TGGAGTCCCACAGAAGTCAGTGTAGGGCCTGGCGCTGTTCAACATCTTTACTGATGATATGGACAAGGGAATTGAGTCCATCATCAGCAAGTTTGCAGATGATACCAAGCTGGGGCAAATGTCAAGCTGCCGGAGGNTGGGGCAAATGTCAAGCTGCCGGAGGCCCTTCAGAAGGACCTTGACAGACTAGAAGAATGGGCAAACTCCAACATCCAGTTCTGGTCTCCCCAGTTTAAGAAGGATGTTGAGCTGTTCAAGAGGGTCCAGAGAAGGGCGACAAGGATGGTGAAAGGACTGGAGGACAAGCCCTATGGGGAGCAGCTGTGGGAACTGGGGTTGTTCAGTCTGGAGAAGAGGAGGCTCAGAGGCAACCTACTTGCTGTTTACAACTATTTAAGGGGTGGTTACCACCAGGTGGGTGAGGGTCTGCTCTCTCAGACTGACGACACCAGAACAAGAGGACATGGCCTTAAACTGCACCAGGGGAGGTTTAGGCTGGATGTTAGGAAGAGCTTTTTCACAGAGGGAGTAATCTCTCATTGGAATGGTCTGCCCAGGGAGGTGGTGTCATCACCATCCCTGGAGGTGTTTAAGAGAAGACTCAGTGATGAGCTCAGTGACATGGTCTAGTTGGTGGGGAGTTGGACTAGATGATCCTGTGGGTCCCTTCCAACTCGGAACAACCTGTCAACCTGTGAACTTGGGAGTTGGACTAGATGATTCTTGTGGGTACCTTCCAACTCAGAATAACCTGTGAACCCGTGAACTCTGTAGCTAGCGGTGTTGGTTAGAAAAGTCGTCTTGAAATAGGGAAGGAACAGTCTTTAGAAAAATTGCAGAAGGAAGGCATTTATATAATAGCAGATAAAAACTGCCATTCACTGAATATAAATCATAATCACTACCACTTGGAATACAAATTCTTTACCAGGAGCTAAAAAATTTTACAAAACTTGTGTGCAATCATAAAGGGCAGAATCAATGCCACAAGAGCAAGTGTATCACTCAATACAGACACAATTTCTGAGGGCCCAGCTAAATCTAGATTTTATTACAGTAACTCATTTCCACAGTTACAGGTGACAGGCAGCCTAAAGTGACCCACGGTCATAATGACATTCTCACATTCTGGAGGACAGAAGACATAACTGCTTCATGTTTGCAAACAGTGCTGAACACTATGATTAAAATTAAACAAGGGCAACTGTTTGGTTAAGAGAAATGAAATCAGGGGCATAACAATATACTGCTACATAGCAGAAAAGCTCAGAAAAGCAAAAAGGCAACCTGTCGTAAGAATTCACTTTATACAGCTCAACAGGGCAGACACAGAGCAAAATTAGGATTCATTCAGCCATGACCATGCCATGGGACAGGAGCAAAGCATTTTACAACTGAAAGGGCTGGTCTAGACCAAAAAAGCTTCTGCAAAATCCATACCCTACTTCCCCTTTTGCAGTTATTTAGATAAACTTTCATGTTGTATTCATTACCATAATTTTTTGACATCTCTGCTGATACAGCCATATTTTACTTCTCTCATGTACTTTCTGTCCTAAATTTCCCTTCCTGTATCTGATAACTCCGTGTATTATGTTTTTCCCAAGTGTTCAGCTGTATGTTCCTCACTGACAATTGAAAAGGGGGAAGAGAGCAAGGGATAAGAGCTAGTGCAATACCTTCTCCTCAGAAAATAGGAAATTGCTGCATCACTTAAATGAAAGCAAACAAGAGGAACTGGATTGAGAAAAATGTCAGATCACAGATACCCTTCCCACAGATAACTCTTCAGGGCACTCAGCAGCACACAGCAAACTTTCCATTATCCCACAAGTTCTTATAAGACGGACCCATTAATTGGGTAGTTCTACCCTAAATCAGGAATGTGCATGCTATTTACATGAGTGAGAGTAGTGGAAATGAAGTTAAAAAATATGTCCATTTTTTCATCTATCAGTGCAGAATATCCGCTACCTGGAATCCGGAAAGAAGCTTGGACAACTTATTTCCACATCTAACTCCTAAGAGTCATGAAAAAAGGAAGTCACTATGTATCAGGAGGTATTGAAGCATTACGACTAATAGACTGTAGCCAGTACTGGTAATATTGGGAAGAAATTTGACTGAATTAGTCTCACTAATTGGTTACTAAAGGTTATCAAAGGAAAGAGAGAGTTGTATTTTTACTTCTACCCTTTAAAGGATCAAATTAAATAACTAAGTAAAGTTAAATAGGAATCAAGTTAGCTTTCACTGATGTAATTCCATTTTCTCTCTGTAGAAGGTGTTCTTCTGACCTTGTTTGTCTAAGTAGCCAGCTTTCATTTTATTCTTCAGATCCTTTGCCAGCTTCCTCTCTTTCCTAAATAATCACAATCCTCTGCGAACTGTGGTAAAATCTCAGCTATTCATGAAGCAATAGGATGAAGTTGCTGCCAAAAAGTTTTTAAAGGTATACATGTAGGAAAAGAAGAGACTATTTCAGAATGAGATGAGCTGTGCTGAACAGTGTGCTAACACTTTCCTGCAAGACACTAAAAGGTGACTGGACATTTGCTATCTGTATGTTAAGAAGTATAGTGGAGACGAAAAAAAAAAGAGAGTTGTTTTAACATCCCACCCAAGCCAGGGATCCATGGAAAATCAGAGCAGTACGTATTTCTGAGACACAAAGTGGCTAGGAAACACATACATTTTTACACAGATAATGCATGATCCTGAGGAATAACTGAACTGAGGTAAAGGAAAATGTAGGTTCCTATGAAACCTGTTGAGGACCAGGATTTTAGTAGTGGCATTCTCTGAATGCTCACAGTATTCTGCTGAGAATCAGAAAGAGAAATCAAGTACCAAGATTTACAGCTATGTCAGAATATGGCAGAAAGAACCCAGGTTCAGATTCATAAGAAATTAGGGCTGCTTCCTCAAAATAAAGGAGTCTTCAGCTGAAGAAAACAGGAATCAATCAACTGCTGCCTAAAACTAAGAATGAATATCATGAATAAGCTTTTAAATGAAAAAAGTAGGAAAATATCAATGTGGGAAAAGGCGTTACTACATATGACACCTCTGTTACAGATAAAGATGAGAAAATTCAGCACAATTGATATGAGAGAGTGGAAACTGTCAAATAAGCAACAGCAAACAATCTGCAATTTTAAACAGTGCCAAGAGAACAAAAAATCTGGTACACATTTCCATGTGCATACAGGAAGGCGTGAGAAATATGATGACAGTATTGCCATGTCTAGCCCGAAAAAAAAGCACTGGCACCCTGGGCATATTGGAAACTAGTGAATCACCTCTGAATCTAGCATACAAAATACACAGGAAAAGTAGAGCAACCAACTCTTTCAGAAGAAGATAGAGTTCCTTTGTATGTTAAAGAGAGCTTAACAAAAACAAATAGATGAGCCAAGTACCTAAAAAAGTAGCATGGACTCTATAGGGATTGAAATATCAACCCTAGGCAGGAGGGGATGAATGTGAGTCTACTAGCTGGAATGATAACGTAATTTCTGATATGCTTAGGGACATGAGGCAACACATGCAGAAAATATAACACATAATAGTATCAGCTTTTAGCTATCTCCATGTAGGTACAGAAAATGTATCAGGCTATAACACAATGACCAAATAAACTACACCATTATTTACTGTTTCATGGAGCAAATAGTTACACATGGAGCAAACAGTCCACAATAAAAGATGAAGTACATGACTTGGTTCAAAAATCTCACACAGTGAAATGGCTTGTCCAGAAGAGCAACCATAGCATGACCAGATACAACATCTCTGCAGAGGTATGAAATACCCACCACAGTGTCGTCAGCCCCAAAAGGACATAAAAATAGAGTCATATTAAAAACCCACAGAAGCAGCTGTGATAATTAAATCCTAGAAGTGCCTTCCTGAGGACACCATCAAAGGAACGGGCTGGAAATGAACATTTTATGCTGGGTTACAAACTGGTTGGAAGGGCGAGCTCAGAGGGTGGTGGTGAATGGTGCAACATCGGACTGGCGGCCAGTCACCAGCAGAGTCCCACAGGGGTCAGTGTTGGGCCCAGTACTGTTCAACATCTTTATCGATGACATGGACGAGGGAATTCAATCCATCATCAGGAAGTTTGCAGACGATACTAAGCTGGGGGCAAATGTTGAACTGCCGGAGGGTAGGAAGGCCCTCCAGAGGGACCTTGACAGGCTGGAGAGATGGGCAGGCTCCAACAGGATGAGGTTTAACAAGACTAAGTGCCGGGTTCTTCACTTCGGCCATAACAACCCCATGTACCGCTATCGGCTGGGGGAGGAGTGGCTCGAGACTAGTGAAGTGGAGAGAGACTTAGGTGTACTGATTGATAGGAAACTCAATATGAGCCAGCAGTGTGCCCAGGTGGCTAAGAAGGCCAATGGCATCCTGGCCTGCATCAGGAACAGTGTGGTCAGTCGGTCCAGGGAGGTTGTCCTTCCCCTGTACACAGCGCTGGTCAGACCTCATCTTGAGTACTGTGTGCAGTTCTGGGCTCCCCAGTTTAAGAGGGATGTTGAGCTGCTTGAGAGGGTCCAGAGAAGGGCAACGAGGATGGTGAAGGGACTGGAGGGCAGGCCCTATGAGGAGCGACTACAGGAACTGGGACTGTTCAGTCTGGAAAAGAGGAGGCTCAGAGGTGACCTCATTGCTGTTTACAACTACCTGCGGGGAGGTTGCAGCCAGATGGGTGTAGACCTCTTCTTCCAGGCTGACGACAGCAGAACGAGAGGGCACGGCCTCAAGCTATGCCAGGGGAGGTTCAATCTTAACGTTAGGAAGCGGTTTTTCACAGAGAGAGTAATTGCATATTGGAATGGGCTGCCCAGGGAGGTGGTGGAGTCGCCATCCCTGGAGGTGTTTAAGAGAAGACTGGACGAGGAGCTTAGTGACATGGTCTAGCTGGGGGGTGTAGGGCTGGATGACCCTGGGCCCCTTCCGGCTTGGAGTGGCCTGCTAGACTGTGAGGGATCTAGGTTGGTGTTACGCTCTGGGATGTGCTCTCGGTCTCTGTACGGGTGTTAGGTGGTGAGTTGGACTAGATGATCCTTGTGGGTCCCTTCCAACTCATAATATTCTGTGATTCTGTGATTCTGTGAACAGAGCCACTTAAGGAAAGTCTTGAGAAAGGACAACGGGGAGTCAGCAAAGAAAGGGAGTAGATTAGGTGCAAAACAAACTTCCAAAGGCTGAAGCTGCATCTAAAGGAAGAAAACTGAAAAACTGATGAGCTCTGGGACTTTACGTGCATGCACATAATTAGGCAGGCCAAAAATGTGTTTCATGAACAACTAAAGAAGCAAAACCAACACTGCCTTTTTCTTGAGACACATCAGGAGTAGAAACCTGTAAGCTCATCTGAACATCAGGACAAAAAAGCCAGCAAGTAAAGCAAGAACAGGCCTTTGGAGATGTACATGGAAGTAACTAGAGATTTTTTAAAGAAAACATGAACTTGGTTTGTGAGAAACTCAGAAAAAGATCTGTCTGAAATATAGTTGAGCATAGAATAGGCTGTAGAAAGACTTGACAAAGTCAATACAGACAAATTTCTAGGATCAGATTATATCCACCTACAATGTCTAAAGGAACTACAGAATGAAGTAATTAAGTTGTAATAATGATGAGTGGTAGTGGGTTCAATCCCTGTGTAGGCATTCGCTTGGGATTTGGATTAGATGATCCTTGTGGGTCCCTTCCAACTCAGAATATCCTGTGATTCTGTGACCAAAGGTCTGGAAAACATGTAAAATGTTTCCTTTGTATAAGAGATGAAGGATAAAGTAAACTGGGATTTCACTCTGAAAAAGAGGCACTTTAGAAGGAGTATGACAGAGGTCAACCACATAGTGAATGACACGGAGAAAATGGGTGGGTTTTGACTATTTACCAGTACAAGAACCACAGGGCTCTTGTACTGGTAAATGAAGCCACTAAGAGCCAGGTTTAAAGCAACCAGAGATAATTCTTGATATGACAGAGTTCATTGCTAAAGTATTTTTCAGATCATCTAAGTTCACTTGAATTTTAAGGGACGCAATGAAAACTTAGGAGATAAATACACTGAAGTTCACTAAATACTCAGGGCTCCATCTAGCTCTGGAAATACCTAAATTAACTGAAGGCAGGGAGAGTATTAGAGGAAGCATATGTATTTGCTTCTCCTTCTTTCACGATTCTTACCTTTCTTCCTGCTAGCAACATAGTTTTGCTAAAAGGAAGGGAAAGTGCATTCTCATCATCTGTCTTGGAGCTTTTTCAGAAGCAAGGGTTCCAACATACATGTAGAAAAAAGCCACAACATAACTTTCACATATTTGGTGAATACCGTATCTTAATTAGGCGGCACTGTTCATAACGTGCAAATAGCTAAAATCTGTCAAGATGCTGCAGTCTCAGTACAAAACAAGAAAGAGGAAAAAGTGTAAAAGTTTCTTTCCAAAAGTGCTTGGTTAGAGTGCACCAGAACTGACCCTAGATTCAACACAGTGTCTTGGAATGTTAACAGGCAAATATTATATGCAGAGAATCATTCTAATTTCATATCTGTTTATGCAAATCCTGTCAAATGCAAATATTTAGATAACTAAAAGTCCTTCTAATAATCTGTCCTGGTTTTAGGGTTTTTGTTGCTTTGGCAGCGAGGGGGTTAACAGCTCAGTTCTTGCCTGGGCCTCCATGCTACCATGGCATTCAAGGTTATAGAGACGTCTCTGTGAATAACATATTTGGGAGAGAAGGAAAAAAAAACCTCAGTAGCAAGATGTAGGTGCCGGCTCAGAAACTGCGTCAAGAAGCTGAAAGTCTGAAGGCCCCCCCCAGACCCATGAGAGAAGGGGTAGAGATGTTCTTCCAGGCATCCCGCTGCTGCTTGTGAATTGGACTGACCATGGTGAAAACCTATGGACCAGAGAGAGAGATAACCAGTACTGCAGAATCCATCTAAGCCGTAACTGAAGATGGAGAGATAAAGCTGGACAAACTGCCGATGTTTTTTTTCAGAGCCCAGAAACAGAATCCTGGAGCTAGCTGAGAGCTCGGCAGAGATCCTTAGGACAGACTTTTTGTGCATTGTGGTGGGATCTGAACTGTGTACTTTGGGATGGGCTCATGTAGGAAGTAGAAAAACAAAAAGCCAGTGCTTAATAGCTGCATGCTGTGATGTGACACTTGGACCACAGAGAATTTCGTAAGAGCTGTCATCCTCAGGTCGAGATCTCGCTTGGGAGGGGTCATGAAAGACCTTTCCCTCTTGTGAGAGAGAGAGGGAACTTTATGGAAGGGCAGAGAGATGGTTCCTACCCTGGATCTGGTCAGAAAATACCAACTTGCCTGGTTTACCCCTACCCTGTGTTCCCCCTTTGTCTCCTGGTAAAAAAGGGAATATGTCATCTGTTGTAAGAGAAGGAGGCGTGGGGGGAAAACATTGCCTTTTAAATGATGCTTCCTTGGCAGTTCTGATCTTGTTAGTTAGTAAATAAATCCTTTATATTCTTTACTTATAGTTTTGCCTTGGGTTTTTTTTTTAACCTGTGACCAGTTTTATTTTCCAGTTTTCCTCCAGGAGAGGTTGTAGGTGAGTCTCTGGCATCCAGCCAGGGTCAAACCACAACATAATCCTAATTATTTTCAAGTGCTCTAAACCACAGTGATATGCATGAAATAGTTCTATCCTGCTGCATACTGTAATTCTTACCACTCCATACAGTTATGCATCTGGCTCTAACAAAATATTATTATTATTTACGAAACATTATAGAATTGCATTATAGAAAGTCTAGTGACATAGACTAGTGAAATTAGTAACATAGTCTAGTCCAATTACGGTTGTGCAACAGCTCTGTTCATATTTTCAGTTTCTTACAACAGTTTGGGCTAAAATGTATTGCAGTGATTGCTGTGCTGTACACAGGATAAATTTTTCCATGGATAATCTGTGATCTTCTGAAGGACAAGGCTGAGAAAAGTGCATCATTTTGCCTGCATTAAAACATTCACTGTCCTTTTACTGACTATTTCAAACACTTCTGTATTATCAAGCAGAGTTCAAATCAGTGAAGTTTGAGCTGTAAGTCAGGAGGGTCTTCAGATTCTCTGTGAAATTCCACTTAATTTTGGACAAATTAGATAGTTATTATCAGCTGAAATCTCTCAATCTAAGGGGAAGATTATTGTTCAATGTCATTCCACATGTTTTCAGAACATCTACATTCATATCAACTTTCAGCTCAGTTACTAGCACTGCCTTTTGGCTTAATAGCACTATCCATTACCTGATGATTACAGTCCTTGATTCAGAGTATTCTGTCACATCCTTCATGTCTCTTCCAGATCTCTTCTTTTCAAATTAGTTTAAACATTTTTTGCTCATCTAGTTCAAACCAATTTTCTATCACACATGTGACCTGAACAAGTATTACATAAAATATAATACAGAATCTTATACCTAGATGCCAGGATATGAATCTCTGAGGAGCAAGGACCTTGAGAGATTCATCAGTACAATCCCCCTGCTCAATTAAGCAGGGTCAGCCAGAGAAAGTTGCTTAGAACTGTGCTAAACTAGATTTTTAATATCGCCACAGCAGGGGACTTCACAATCTCTCTGGCAGCTGCCTCTAATGTTTGACCATCCTCACAGTAACAAAAGCTTTTTCCCATGTTTATGATGACTTTCCTGTGTTTCCATTTGCCCCCATCACCTCTTGTCCTCTGACAGTACTGAGGAGAGTCTGGATCCATCTTCTTTATGTCTTTATAATACATGAACATAACTCACTCCGATCAGGTACTTATACACATGGATTAGATCGCCCTCGGACTTCTCTCCAGGCTGAACAAAGCTCCTTCTGCCCCTTAGCGGCCTCAATCCCTGATTCATATTTGTGGCTCTTTGCTGGACCAACTCCAGTATATCAATACATTTTTTGTACTCTGAAATACCCACTGAAATATCTGAGCATATTGCCTTGATTACAGCTGCATTAATAGTATCCATTCTTAACCATCCAATTAACAACCACTATATCAAGGTATTCCGACATAAGCTTAAACATACTTAAGTATACCGACTTGAAGTATTCCTTAGCTGCTTTCAGGCAAGAAGATCTCATGTTATAGGGACAACTGGCAATATATATTTCTTGCTAAGTAAAGTGCCTTTCAGTTTATACCATTACAATTCAGTTTTACAGTTCAGTAAACTGTACAGATCAGTTACTGAAGACAGTATGCTTGGGGATTTTAATCTTCACCAATTTAATTAATTGTTTTTCCTGTAATTCCGACCCAAATGCTTCAACTAATGTTCACAGGTTATTCTGAGTTGGAAGGGAACCATAACAATCATCTAGTCCAACTCCCAAGCGAGCGCCTACCCAGGGATCGAACGCACAACCCTGGAGGCACGGGCACCACACTCCACCCATCCAAGCCTCCCACCATCTAGACCATGTCACTGAGTTCCTCATCCAGTCTTAACTTAAACACCTCCAGGGATGGTGACTCCACCAACTCCCTGGGCAAACCATTCCAATGAGCGATCACTCTCTCTGTGAAAAACCTCTTCCTAATATCCAGCCTAATCTTCCCCTGGCACAGTTTAAGGCCATGTCCTCTTGTTCTGTTGCTGGCAGCCTGAGAAAAGAGATTTACACCCACCCGACAGCAACCTCCCTTCAGGTAGTTATAAACAGCAATGAGGTCACCTCTGAGCCTCCTCTTCTCCACACTGAACAACCCCAGCTCCCGCAGTCGCTCCCCATAAGGCTTGTTCTCCAGTCCTTTCACCATTCTTGTTGCCCTTCTCTGGACCCTCTCAAGCAGCTCAACATCCTTCTTAAACTGGGGACACCAGAACTGCACACAGTACTCAATATGTGGTCTGACCAGTGCTGAGTACAGGGGAAGAATAACTTCTTAGTCCGACTGACCACACTGCTACTTATACAGGCCAGGATGCCATTGGCCTTCTTAGCCACCTGGGCACACTGCTGGCTCATATTAAGCTTTCTGTCAACCATTATTCCTAAATCCCTCTCCATTTCACCACTCTCCAGCCACTCATTCCCCCAGTCAATAGCAATGCATGGGATTGTTATGTCCAAAGTGAAGAACCCGACACTTACACTTGTTAAATATCACATTGTTAGAATCTGCCCATTTCTCTAGCCTATCAAGGTCCCTCTGAAGGGCCCGTCTGCTCTCTAGAAGTTTAACATTTACCCCCAGCTTGGTATCATCCTCAAACTTGCTGATGATGGACTCAATTCCCTCAGGCATATCGTCAATAAAGATATTAAACAGTGCCGGGCCAAGCACTGATCCCTGTGGAACTCCACTAGTGACTGGACGCCAGCTGGATGTGGCACCGTTTATCAACACTCTCTGGGCTCGTCCATCCAACCACTTCCTAACCCAACACAGAATGCTCCTATCCAATCCACACTCAAGAGTTTCTCCTGAAGCTTACCATGGGAAACAGTGTCAAAGGTTTTACAAAGATCTAAGTACACAACATCCATGGCCTTTCTATCATCAACTAGGTGAGTCACCAGTTCATAAAAGGAGATCAGGTTGTTCAGGCAGGACCTATCTCTCCTAAATCTGTGCTGACTGGATCTAATGTTGTGATTATTTCGCAGGTGCTGCATAATAGCACACGGGGTTATCTGTTCCATGACTTTGCCCAGGACTGAGGTCAGGCTGACAGGTCTATAATTACTCGGATTGTCTTTCCAGCCCTTCTTGTGGATGGATGTCACATTAGCCAACTCCAAGTCTTCCAGTACATCTCTGGTAAGCCAGGAGTGTTGGTAAATTATGGAGAATGGCTTTGCAAGTTCATCTGCCAGCTCTTTTATCACCCTATCAAATCAATTGCATTTTCTTAGTCTGGAAAATCTGTTATCAAAGAAATAATGAGACTATTGTGGCACAAACAATTTTTGGCAGACCAGTGTTTTATTTTAACTCATTTTCTCTTTACCACCTAGGTTTTAATCTCTCTTTCCTTCAAAATGTGGTCTAATGCTTAGCATACAACTGAAAGCAGACTGTAGTTAACCACTCTTCATTTTTCTTTATAAATAACAGATACCATTATATATATGTATATATAAAATAAATACATTTGACATGTGTATATCTATATGTGTGTCAAAAATATATAGCTATACATGTAAAACTTGTATATACAAAATCAAATATATTTAATCAAAATATTTGCAACTGGACAGATGATAAAAAATATCCGTTTTGTGATCTCATGAATAATATATCTCAAATTATTCTATCAACCTAATTTAAATACACTCAATTGTAAGTGTTAAGTTCTAACTTCACAGAATCACAGAAT
>WEKX01007157.1:0-12157 GCA_013390025.1 Pitta sordida
CACAATATTCTGTGATTCTGTGATACTGTCTTTAGGAATATGTGCAGCACCGTGCCTGCAAATTGGTTACTATCAGATCTGTAAGGATGTGTTGTTACAGAAGTATCTTGCTAATATACGGCCCAGATTTTATATAACCATCAGCTAGAGTTCTCTGCAGAAATATGGAGTTTGGCATGACAGCTTCATGGAGGGTGCCTAGGCTTGTGCATTCTGTACTTCTGTAGTGACTTATTCCCTCAAATCCTTCTCTTGGAACTGAGACTGTCAATTGCATGAGTTTTCTTATGGGAAGGGACTGAACTTCAGGTTTAAACCATGAATAGTGTGTTAGTTTCTGCTTTGAGTAATAAACACTTTGTAAGAAGGAATTTCAGTGTCTTCATTTGACCTAAATGTCCCACCAGGTCACAGGAGTCCATATGTAGGTGGGAGAAGAGAAAAACCTGCAAAGCCACACAAACCTGATATCCCCCAGCCTCATTTATAAGTGGGAATGTTTCAGAGAAGATGTTTTATTTCCAAGGTTTCCAGTTTTATTCACTTTCCAGTTTTGGTTGTGTTCCTTGTGGCCTGATGCTAGTATGACTTGCTTTTGTTCTTCACCTCTAAACTCAAAAAGCTGTGCAAAACCTCTTCTGAGAGAGACTGCATTGTATCAGAAGTGAAATACTGGCCCTGTTGAACTTCTAAGTAGTAACTTTGTTAGTGTCTTATTCATTTTTGTTTAATAAGTGGTTATGCAAGATGTTCATCTCCTTCAGTTCTTGTGGCCTCATGCCTGTTGAGTTGGTGACTGGTGGTAGCATATTGTAGAGAGATCGGAATACTGTGGTGTATAAAAAACTATTACATCCTTCTCCAGCTAGATTGCCCTTAAAGCTATTCAAGCATTTATTGGAAAGCTGGAGAGAAAAGGATAAAAAGTATCTCCTACTATTTTGCAGGCCTTTCTTCTGAAGGATTCATTTCTTACTGTAACCAGTTGCAAGACTTCTACTGAAAGGAAAATGTTACTAGGTATCTTGAATTGCTTTATGTGAGTGAAATAAAACTTCAAAGTGAGAACTTATGCCTATTAAAATAATTTCAGTATCAAATTCAAGTAAGGCTAAATATTAATATTTTTGTAGGCATGTCAGTGCTAATTCTTTAATTCAAAATTCTTACCACAATGTGCTCTTGTAATTATATAAGGTATGAAAATACTATATTCTGAGCATACCTAAGCATATTTTGGTTGCTATAATTGTGCTAAATTGCCATTTAAATCTAGCTTAGAAGTCAGAGAAAACATCCCTGTGCTCCCTGGGAAATCAAACCTTTTAGTGGATTAGCGGTACAGGCTGTAACTGAACACTAGCAAGAGACATGACCATTCCAGACCATTCAGTCTCAGGAAGAGCCACTCAGGGGCGTGTGCTGTAAGTCTAGGACCTTCCTTTGGAAGGTTGCGTAATTTTTAGATATCTGATGCCTTCTAGTAGGTGGCTGGAGAGGAATGTATAAAGCTGTTAATTTCAAGAAAGACATGATGGATGATTGTGTGAAGAGTTCAGATCCTTATGTCGCTTCTTCATTGTTCCATTGAACCTGCTGGGCTTTTAGACACTGTTTGAATAAAAATTATGTATTTATGAGGAGAAAGCTTTCCCCTAAAATTTGCTTGTTAAACAGGCAGTAAAAATGCAAACAGTGCGTTTTCGGAGCAGGATGATGTGAACCCTTGATGTCACCCGTTCATATGACACCAGAACATTGCTCGCCAAAGGTCACTGGCTGCACATTAAGTCTCACTTTCTGCTTTCATGTATGTTGTTATTCCTGTTATTCCTTCCACCTGCAGAAGCAGGCTTGGGGGTGGTATTGCTGTTCGATGATTGATAAAATGTGGCCTTTTCAGCCAGATTCTGTGATGGCCTTTATAAAAACACATCTTATCCTCTCTGATGATGTTTAAGGAAGGAGAGAACAGACACGACTGCAACGTTTCTGCTTTTTTTTTTTTAATATTCCCATAATCTATAGGTGGTGCCTCAGTGATACTGGAAACTGCTTGCATTTCCTGTCTCAATTCAGTATATGGAGGTGGGTTTGCTTGGTTGAATTCTTCACCCCCAGCTTGCAGTGAAGTTGGTTTCTTTTGTCTTGAGGAGCTATTTTGCAAACCTCCAATGCACTCATGCTCAACAAAGTTTCATCTTCTGCTGAAGAGAGTTATATACTGATGTGAAATTTTATGTTTGAATGTTTGTCACAGCTGAAGGAAGCATCTTGCTGTTAGCTATGCGGAAGGAGAGGATGCTGTGGAGGTTGGCAGGGAAGCTTGCTCTGCTGTCCTCCCCACCTTGGGCAATAGACAGTAGTATCTCCTGTGTGATGGAACTCAGCTTTGCCAGCAGTCTTGGCTGTGGTAATCCTCTGATCAGGAAGCAGCATGAAGGCGGAGTAGCTCTCCCAGGACAGTTCTCCTCCTCTGTTTTCTAAGTTTCTTGGATAGTCCCATTTCCTTTCTTTGGTTGGTTGTTGAAGGGGTTTTCATTGCTTTTGAGAGGATGTGTTAGTTGCATGGTTTTCCACTTTAGTACAGTGGTAAGTGTCCCTACCTGGTGTGTGGGAGACCTGGGTTCGATTCCCGCCAGGGAGACAGTGTTAAGAGTTGGACTCGATGATCCTTGTGGGTCCCTTCCAACTCAGAATATTCTGTGTGATTCTGTGTACTGATGTGGAGAATCCCTTCTGAGGATAAGCTTTCAGCAGTGAACATCCTATATGATTTCTTCTGAATACCTTTTAATTTGAAAATGTCTTCTTTCTTCTTTCAAGGGGTCAATTATCTAACAATACTAACCTTACTCGTGAGTGGCTTATGCAAACTTGAAGTATACAAAACTTTTTTTTTATCTATAAAACTCTTTGGAAGAGTTCAGTCCAGCAATTCTGTAAGTAATAAGTTTAGTTTTAGAAATTACTTGAAATCTAGCATGAGTCTTCCTGCAGCAAAATTTGTTGTTGATGTTAAGTACTTAGTGAAAAAACCTGAAGTGACATACCTAAAAAGAGGTACTTAGCATGACATCTGTATTATCATGTTTTTTAAAAGTATCCTCCTTGTGTATTGGTATGGCTTTTATTCTTAAGAAGTAGAAGGCATTCAAGAGGCTATATCTAGATCTCAGAGGTTGAGGAGAGTGTAAATCACATGAAGGACAGTGACCCCTATGTGAATAATCAATATTTTATACTATTATCAGCAATAATATTAACATGAAAAATCGCTAAACAAACAAACATAAACAGAAAAAATCCGCAGCAAACCAACCAAACAAAAATAACAGAAAAAAACCCCAGTTTGCAGGCTTTCCATAGCATCTGTCATGGATCAACTTGGAGAAATAAATGCATATTGTGTTATGGTGTTTTGTCATTTAACTTGGAATTGTTTCCTAGCTTTGCCTGTAAATATTAGTGCATATAGGATTTTTTTTCCAGAATGCTAGGACAGTCTTGGTTTTAGTCTCAAAATTTAAGACTATAAATGATGCGAATTTTTGTTTTCTTAGATATGATAATATTCATTGTAAGCTCTGCTTCATTTAGGGAGGATTTCTTTTTCTGTGTCTTAACTTTGAAATGTCCTGATTTTAGGTTTGGTAGTGTAGGGCTGCATAAATACAGACAGGAGAGAGAAAAAAAAAACAAACCATAAAATCAAACCCAAAAATTCACCAGAGAGCTATCGTGGCTAACAGGCTTAATTTTACAGGATTCATCTGCAATTCCAGACTTTGAATGGCTGGACACTTTGAACTGCACAGTGTCAAGCTAAGAGAAAGTGGTAGACTGTTGTAGGAAGTAAATTTGAAGGGTTGAGTTTTCTTCATTGTTTTTTTAGAGCTGTTGGATAACCAAATGTATTCATTGTTTAGCTGTGTGTGTAACTTTGCGATATCCAGATGTCCTTATAAGAAAAAACATATTGCAGCATAACTCAGACTTTACTATAATTAGTTGCAGTGCAACTCAAAAGATGGTTAAAATATACTAGCAAGAAATTTAGTCGTGGTTCATAGCTGCAACGAGTACATGTTTTTCTCCCTGGAACTTCAGTAAGGAAGTTTTGCTTGGGTTTCTGTTTAGTCTTACATGTCTGCAATACATTTGGCAATTGAATGGTAAGGACAATTTACTTAAAAACTTACTTCATTTTGCAGTCAGGGTATCTGTCCTGAATAGCTTCCTGTTTCATCTGGGCAGCTGTTTTTTTGTCTTCTCCCACAGGTATCCAATGGAGAAGAAAAATATCTTTTTATTTATATTGGGGAGTGTGTAAAAATAAATATTTCTACACAAATATTTACTTAAATAGTATATGTATATACCACCATTTATAGTAATATATCCTGTGTTTTATATATGTACATAAATAAATGTATATATAAAACCCCACACCTGGAACTTTATAAACAAATCATGTAAAAGTGATGTTTAAAGTCAAGCAAAGTAAACCAGCATATTGTGTATGTTTATATATATATGTAATTTCAAAATGGAAAATTAAATTTGAAATTGTTATATGCTCTCATGAGCTTTGTTAGCTTGTCATAAAAACTTTTGTGTCTTAGCTAAAAGCAGCTGTGTGAATTTATTAAACAATGTGCAACTGCTTTAAAATGTGTTTCTAGTTTTCTGAGGGCTTTTTTTTCTGCAATATTTCATAGTTGGGGGTTTTAGCCAATATGTGACTGGCTTAAATCAAATGTCTGCTATAATATTCCCTTCACGTTTAAAAGGCAAGATATCCACTAGGATTTACTAATGCCTCCTATTTCTCTTTTATTTCTTTGTGCTCTCTCCATTGCATTAAAGGCACACATATCTAGGACTCTACTTTCATGACGGTCTTGATACCATCAGCATAGTAGCAATGATTGGTATATTTGTTACTTTCTGTGCACTTCAGAGCATGCTTATTTATCTGAAATGGGTTGTCACTTTTCACATATTTAAGATTGCCTTTTAATTCCATGTTACCAGAGGAACATGCCTTTATACTTACAATATGAAGCCTCTACTGATATAGCATGGAAAAGTTTCTGCATGTTAATGCAGAACTTTGGTTGCTTCAGGTACATACTCAAAGGAGAGCTGTCAAAACTGCAGCTCAGTCACCAGCCTTTTTGACTGCTAGTTGTAATGCTAACAGAAATGGCTTGTCTAATTTTTTTTTTTTTATATGACTCCTAAACATGTCAAAATATCCTGTGGGGAGTGGATGTGGTAGCTCTTGTTGATGCACTTGGTTTTCACCTCAAAAATGGTCTTCTACAGATTTTTCCGTGACAGTTTGGGATCACATGTCACTAGTGGAGTCCCACAGGGATCAATGTTAGACCTGGCACTGTTTAATATGTTTATTGATGATATGGACAGGGGAATTGAGTCCACCATTAGCAAGTTTGCAGATGATACCAAGCTGGGGGCAAATGTTGAACTACCAGAGGGTAGGAGGGCCCTTCAGAGGGACCTCAATAGGGTAGAGAAATGGGCAGATTCTAATAGTATGAGATTTAACAAGTCCAAGTGCCGGATTCTTCNCTCTATGAGGAGTGTCTGCGGGAACTGGAACTGTTGAGCCTGGAGAAGAGGAGGCTCAGAAGTTACCTCATTCATCGGATGGATGGAGCGTGGTGCCCATGGCTCCAGGGTTGCAGGTTTGATCCCTGGGTGAGCATTTGCTTGGGAGTTGGACTAGATGATCTTTGTGGGTCCCTTCTAACTTGGAATATCCTGTGTTTCTGTGAACCTGTGACATTCAGGTGAGTTGTACTCTCTGGACAGATGATTTGTGCCAATAAGCAATTCTTTCAGTGTCTGAACTTGCCTCCATTTTCTCTTTACTTTTATGGTGCAGCTTGTCATTTTTACTTTTATGGTGCAGCTTGTCATTATCTCAGTTCTTTGAAGCAACCAGGTTGTTTTCTGCTTGTTTATGCATGCCTGGTTTGTGGATAGGGGAAAGTGAGACAATAGCTGGTGTATCATGAGGGGTTCAATTTGTAGGAGCGTTTTCTTGTCACTGGGTGTTATTATTTGTCAGGTCGGTTTTTGGTTCATGCTCCCCACTTAATTCTCTGGTTTGCTTTCATGGGTAGAATTGCTTCCTTAGTTGCATTTCCTTCTTACTGCTGCCACGTACCAGACTCTTTGTCCTGTGAAAGGTACTCAAAGGCAAAAAAAAAATCAGAGTATCTTTAAATTATATTATATAGTATAATATATTACTGTATTTGTATTTCTAAATTGGTTATTCTGCCAAGCATTGGATTGATTGCATCACATTTGATACAGAAAAGGTGTATCCCATTAAGAGGGACTAAATCATAGGCAATGACAACATTGTGGGAACAAGATGACATATTGGGCTCCTAAGAACAGTAAGGAGATGAATGTTCAGTTAGTTGAACTAATTTTATCATTTGTAAAGGAATAAAAATAATCCTGTTTCAGAAAGAAGTACACCATTTTGTGCTCTACAGACATATATATACAGTATGGAAATTAATTTATTTGGAAGTAGCAGAGCTCTGTCCCTTTTGCCACTTCATACTTACATTCCAGTAGAGAAAACTAACTCTGCTTGGCTTTGGATTTGGCCGGGAAGCCCCAGGAATACAGTCGGCCCTCTTCCACTTCGCGGCCCCCATATTGCGGCTTCACATCTTAGTAGCATGATTTTTCAGCGATTAAGGAGGCCCTTTTTTGCAACTACACATGCACGACCTGGCACGCATGAATATTCAGTTCGGCAGTCATGAATATGCAAATCAACCCGGACAGCTGCCTTGGCGGATCCACTGGGTTTTCCCCATGGCTTGGCAGTGGCCGTGAGGCAACCAATACACAGCAACACAGTGCTGAAACAGCTCTGGGGGACCGTGTAAGGGTGCGGGGCAAGTTTGCATATTAATGAGCTGCCATTCTATGTGGAAGGCGGGCTTCGTGGGAGACGAACAAGACCACAGTACCGTGGTAGAGGAGACCCAGCTATACAACTTACTAAGAAACTGTCCAACTGTTTATTCCAAATGAGACAGGGACTTAATTTCTGATGCAAATCGCGTGTTTCCTAAGGCGATGCCTGTTCAGCAGCCCCATGTAAGGTGTTCTTTAGATGTGGAGTTAATTTGTGTTGGCCATCCAAAAAACAGACCACAGGACTGGAGGAGAGACAGGCAGCTCCTGAAAGCTAAAGCAAACATACAAAGTTTGTGTTCTTTTTCTGGCTACATTTTCATTTCATTTTCTTTTTCTGTCTCTCTGAGAAAGTTAAGTAGGCAGTAATTTTTACCCACTTGCATATAGTCTCCCAGGGAGAAATCTGGATTAGCTTTGTAAGCTCTCCAAAGAGAAAAATAATCATCGGAGAGAAGACAGTTAAAATAAATAGGGCTCTTAAGTCGTGCTGGCACCATGAGAACATAGCTGAGCTCCTTGAGAGAACGCCTAGTGAAAGCTACTAATTTAGGATCTTAAATATCTTCAGACATTTTGGCACTTTATTGTAATTTTTTTTCTATCATTCAGATGTTTGGAAAGTATATATTTTCTTGGAATTGCCCATGTTCTTCTTGCAAATATGATTTTAGCCATGATGTCTGAATTATTTTGCCTTTATCCTTGTTTTTTGGCATTGTGATCAGAACATTAGTTGTATCTTGTTATTCAAGAAGTATTACCCGTCCCATCTTTTTTTTTTGCCATCTTTTGCAATCTTTTCATCTCTTTGTTCTCCTGAATGCATCAAGTGGCTTGGAAAAGCCAGACCAGATACTTTGTCTTGTTAGATGGCTGTAGAGCTACCCCAGAATAGTTTCTTTATTCCTAATTGAGATGAGCATGAATTTTAATAATCCTTTGAATTCCAGTGTGTATCTCCACATTTCAACTTGCATGTTAGTGACTAGATAAAATGTTCAATCCATGTGAAAAATACATAAATTGTATCAGAATTTATTGCTGTATGTGCAGTTATCTATTTCATTTTCTTATCAGTAAGTACAAAAGCAGTTATACTTTGTCATAACTACCACTGGACTTGCAGCAGTCATGAGATAGTGCTCTTCTGGCAAAAATTAAGACTGAAGGCACCTTTTATGAAATTGTTTCTGCTTCCTTACATCCTGCAGCAGTTGGAATGTTGTGAGGGTAGGGAGAGGTAGCAAGGATTAAAGTTGCTCATGGGTGAGCAGAGCTGCAAGGAAACCATGATCAGTCAAGCCATGACAAGTGGGAGATGGCACCAGTTACTAACCATTCTAGCGTCAGCATGTGGAAACTGTACCTGCTTATTAACAATCTTTTCTGGAGCAAGCAAGGGAGGTTGAGGGCTGCTGCTGGCATTAGGGATGATTTTTTAGAGTTAGTTGGTTGAAAAATAAAAATGCATGTATTCAAAAGGCCTATATATTGTGTAGTTACCCTGTTTCATAAACTTAATTTATAGGTTTGGATCCTTTTCTGAATCAACCCCATTGTGTGTTCGAGTAATTGATTCTGCTTCTGTTTTAAGTAGTTAACATCTTGTACTTCTCTGTAGGTGTGTAGCTCCATATTTAATGGATGCAAGTATGGATACAGTGAGTGATGTGTACGTGTGCAACACATCATTTAAAGTTCAAAACAAAGTTAGTTTTGTTTTATTTTTTGGTTGGTTTTAGGTTGGGGTTTTTTGGGGGTGGAGGAGAAGGCATTAGATAAATATTAAATATTAAAAGGAAAATTTTAAGGAGAAAAGAGAGAGTAGAAACCATTTGTCTTTTTACTAAGGCGCGAACCCATGGGCATGCTGGGCTATGTTTATGTAGAGGGAAAAATCCAACCTTGTGTTGGTTTTTGTGTGAAATAATTTCTGAATGTGGAACTATAGGGATACACAACTCAATCACATTAAGATACATGTTCTTGCCAGGGTTACTGCTGTCAAAACTGAGAAGGAAATGATGGCAATATGGATGAATGCCTGTGGGCTCTCCCTATTTTCCCATGGGCTATGAAGGGTTGAAGGGCTGATTTGGGTCTGCTTCAACCAAGCCACTGCTGCATTGCAGCAAGGAAGCTGCAGTGTATGAAGGCAAAGAGATGAAGGAAAGCTGGAAAACGTGGGAGGAGAGGCGAGGAGGCAAGGGTAGCCCTCTTGCCAGGCCCTCTGGGGTAGTACTTGCTGTTGAGGTCCACAGCCAGACCAAGTATGGTTGGTACTTTGCCTTATACTGTTCTTCCTTACACGTTATCTTTAATGATTTTTGTTGTGCTGTGCTCACCCTAAGTTACAACTTTATAAATCAGTCTGAAAACACCTTTAAAGTTATGGGGAGGGGGAGGCTGCCGCCAGGTGGGTGTGGATTTCTTCTCTCAGGCTGATGACACCAGAACGAGAGGACATGGCCTTAAGCTACGCCAGGGGACGTTTAGACTGAATGTTAGGAAGAGGTTTTTCACAGAGAGTGTGATTGCTCATTGGAATGGACTGCCCAGGGAAGTGGTGGAGTCACCATCCCTGGAGGTGTTTAAGAGAAGACTGGATGAGGAGCTCAGTGACATGGTCTAGTTGGTGGGTTGTTGGACTGGATGCTCCTAGGGGTCCCTTCCGGCTCGGACTGGCCTGTGAGCCTGTGAGGAAATTAGCCTTATGTCCAGAGCTCTGGGGTGTGGGATCAATCCCTGTATGGTCATTAGCTGGGGAGTTGGACTAGATGGTCCTTGTGAGTCCCTTCCAACTCGTAGTATTCTGTGATTCTGTGAAAACATAGCAAGTGGGAATACAGCCACATGGTGCGAGGTGAGGGCAGGGTTTCTTGGTGATGATACATAGCAAAGTACCCTGGTAATCAAAAATGTTTTTGACCTAAGCTAACTTTGATCCTTGCTTTGTTTCGCTAGTTTGCAGGACTACCTCATAACCCCTTTATAGTTAGTTGTGTCAGCGCTTTCCACAGGAAAGCCAGCATTAGGGTTCTTATAACTCAGCTGTATAAATTTGATCTGGACTTTAAAATTGGCATGCATGTTCTTGATTTGGAAGTGAATATCAAGGCTGGTTGGCTAATCTGTTGGCTATGTGAATAATATTGCTGTAGTAAAGGCTGTGAGGAATATGATACAGCTCTCAGTTTCCATTGAGTGCAGAGGAAGCTTTTTTGACACAAAGAGCAGGTGCTCTCATGCCTTTTTTTTTTTTTTTAATTTTTTTTTCCTCATGCAGGAGTGGTAAGCTGGACCCTACATGTCCTAAACCTGTCAGGAGTTTGGAGTGTAAATTGCATTTTTGCTTCCTTCCCATCATGGAATCAGGCCAGGAAGGACTTCCCATCGTGGAATCAGGCCATACTGTTAGGTAGATCATGATGGAACACAGTGTTACCCTATTTGTGCTTGTGGTGTTCAGGTGTTGGCCCCGAATGTTCCATACTCTGCCTCTGTGGATTGCAAAGTGCTGGAGTAACCCATCAGGAGTCAGGTCAGGCATGCAGTTTGTGTAGCTGGTGCAGCTACAGAGAACAAGTGTAGGCTCCCTGGTATTTTGGAGCAAGCTTGTGTTCTCTTGCAGCAATGCAACAAAGGGGTGCTTTTTAGCTTAATTTGAGCTCTGTGTTGGAGAGGATGCTGTTAAAATACTAGTTATTGGTACCAGATGATACTTCTGTCAGGTGAAATGAGGCTAGGGATAAGCAAGGCAGTAACAGGTAATGACTGTAAATATTAGTATAAAGTGTATTGTAGCAAGGAGAGAAAACCCTGTAGTTTGAATATCTGTAAAGAAGCAGAGCGTTATGTGATAAAAGAGAGTTTGCCCCTTTGCTCATTTTGTGATTCTGGATTGTTCTTATGTAATGTTCTTTAAGTGAGTATATCCGTTTTGAATTTTACTTATTTAAAATACTTTATTATTGGGAAGAATGTAGATTGAAAGATAAGCAGGAGCGGTAGTGATACAAAAATGATTTTCTGGTTGCCTTCTGCTTTGGTTATTCATGACTTTAAACTGAATTGCTATAGCCAACTGCTTATCAAATGCCCAAGGGCTAAAAATCAAGCTGGAGGGATGTCAGCCAGCCCAGGGAGTTTTAAATTAGGCTCAGTGAATTGAATTCTGAGAGAAAGTTGCAGATAACATTGAAGTATGTTTGTGCAATGGAGGGAATATTATTTACTGTCAGACTGCAAAATACTTTATTTGGAAAAGTGGTTATGATACACTATCACACAAACTGGTTACAACTAGGATTTATTCAAAGCATACAGGAAAAATAAAATGCAGCTTCCATCTCTAGTCAAATAGACCTTTGTTCTATGAGTAACTGCAATTTAAGTAATTCATTTATTGCTGCATAAAAGCAAAATAATGATGGCTCAAACAAGAGTTGTTTGTCAAGTTTCCTTCTTAGTCATGTAAGAGAAAAATAGATGGTTATATGTTAATTAGAAATTAATTAGACTGCAAATTACATTGATTTAGAGATAGATGCACATGTGTTTGCACACATGCAATTTTCCTGTAAAGGATCTTTCAGCATCTCATTAAAGATTAAGAGTAGAAGTAAAAAGCTGTTAGTTATTGCAAAACAAAATAGTGGGCTGACTGAAATTTAGGTCAGTGTAACAGTTGCTTTCCAGTTGTTTTGAGCCATTTGCTTTTCAAAGCCTGAGTTATAGAACTACACTGAGAATACTTTTTATCCCTTGCTTTTATAGTTCATCCTGAACTACAGAAGACCTCCACTTAACTGTGGTCCACTTCTCCACGGTTCCAATAATCCATGGTTCATTTTTCAGTGAACAGTGGTGCCACACGCAGGCGCAGAAAACGCCACAAAGCCAGGCAGCTCATGACTATGCAAATGAGTCCATGAATATGTAGATAAGCCCTACCTGGTAGCCACCGGGGATGGTGAAGGGAGGGAGCTCAGAGATGTGAGCCGCAAGCCACATAGCCTGTCCTGTCCTGGTCCCATCTGGGATATGTTTAATGTAAATGTGTGTTTTTTCACAGCTGGAATTGTTCTCTGCTGGGCTACAAGACAGGGCTGCCATTGTCTGTGTCTGTGTGTGAGAGTAGGAGGCACCTCCTCCCCATTCCCCTGGGGTGAGGGCTGGC
>WEKX01007160.1:0-13338 GCA_013390025.1 Pitta sordida
ATGAGTCCCCTCCAACTCAGCATATTCCATGATTCTACAAGGCTAATATTTCAGTTTTTACAGGNGAACTATCTCTTCACTCTTGTGACCAGTGATAGCATTAGAGACAACAGCATGAAGATGAGTCAGGGGAGGTTTGGTCTGGATATCAGGAAAAGGTTTTTCACTGAGGGTGTGGTTGGGCACTGGAACAGGCTGCCCTAGGCAGTGGTCACAGCACCAAGCCTGACAGAGTTCAAGAAACATTTGGACAAAACTCCCAGGGACCTGGTGTGATTCTTCAGGTGTNCAAACTGGTTCCAGTCTAAAATATTGGTAGAACTGGATAACTTTTTATTTACTTTACTTTATTTACTCTTCATTTAACTGTTTATAACTCTTTAACTGAAAAATTCAGTTTGAGAAAGGACAAAATTATTCACGATGAGTGTCAAGTTTGGGGAAGAGAAATATCTGGAAAGAATGATGAAAATACAGTGAATCCCCGCTGCATTGCGACCTCTGCATTATGACCCCGCCCATTTGTGAAGAGAATTGATTGCAGTTTTGATTCAAGGATTTGCGAGTTTATCTGGCTGACACATGCGCAGTGCCTCTGCTCCACCAAGGGACGGTGCCAGAGCTCCCTGTGGGGGGGCACCGGCCCGGCCCTATGGGGAGGGCCATGAGTCATGATGTCCCCTGTTACTCTAAGGGCAGTTGGGGAACTGACCCCCCTGGGCGCTTGTTACTGTTTCCATGGCTACAGGTGGGGAAGGGAAGTGCCCTAGGAAAGTGGGGCTGGCCACGGCAGCCAGCGGGACATGCTCACTCTGCTGCCGCAGCTGAACCCACCAGCGCTGCGTAGCACTGCTGGGCCAGCATGTGATGTGCGGGGCTGGTGGCGCATGGGGTTGGTGGCGCACGGGGCTGGCGGCGCACAGGATGGGCAGCGTGGGGCTGGCAGCATGCGACCAGTGGCACGGGACGGGTGGCACGCGGCACAAGACGGGCAGCGCGAGACCGGTGGCGCACGGCAGGCATGAGCATCAGGGATGAAGAGGCGGCGGGAGCAGTGGTGCGGGGCTGGGGCTCCCAAGCGTGAGCGCTGGGGTCGGGGGAAGTGGCGTGGGGTTTGGGCTCTGGGCACACAGTCTCAGCGACCCTGACAGGCCCGCTTGTTCTCGGCAGGGGTGGGGGGAAGGGGGTGTCTCCCGAGCCAGAGTGGGCTCAGAAATGGTTCCCTTTGCTCCCCCGTGCTCAGAGAGGGGAGAAGCAGAAAAGTGCCCGCAGCGTTCCAGAGTGCCGGGGGGTGGAGCAATGCGCGTGGCCTGCATGCATATTAATGACCTGCACTTCTTTGTGAGTTTAGCTTTTCACGGCGAGGCCCGTGGCCTGACCCATTCTTCACAAATGACGGGATATAACTGTACTTGATGAAGTTAAAAAGTTTAAATTTGAAATATATGTAAGTTTAAACTGTTTCTCAACATGGTGTTTTTGCATAAACAATTTTCTTAAATTCCTACATGAAAAAGTAAAAAATATATGTATTCTGTTCTTCCTGGCAACATTTATTTATTTATATTTTCAGTCACTGATCTGAACTATCTACCCACACTATGGGTTTTAAAGAATATTTAATTAGATTGAAACATCCTTTTGCAGCTAAGCATATGTTTTAGGGGCATGATGGAACTGATTTTAATGAGTCTAAAACATTAAGAAAATATTATATCCTGTGTTAGACTGAGTTCATGAATACGGGCTTTAATGTTAGTACTCATACTTACTAAGCAATGGAAGTGATTGCTCACTACCAGTGTGTTTATGATTTCTATGTAACATCTGTCACATCTGATATTTCTGTGACAGAACCCTTTATTTTGGGAATCTCCTTTTCACCAGGAAGAAGATCTCTCAAAAGAAATCTTCTTTTCTAAAATACTGTCACTCTCCGGTGAAGTAGATTTTGTAGTGAAATTTAAGCTGTTTCTTTGTGCTTTATGTTTGCATTCAAACATTCAAAAACTGCATTAGCTGTGCTTTCTCTTAGAAGGCACCTATGGAAATAGTTAAGAGAGAAAGCCTTCCCATCAGAATTACCTTTCACAATCTTCGTAACAAACTTATCTTATTTTTCTGCTCTGTGATTTCATTACTAGCCATAGAAGTATTTTAAATTCATGAAGGTTACAGATGACGGATTACTCAATGATGCAGCAGAATAAATCTATTGTAACTATAATTAAAGAGCAAATGTGTTCCATGCTGCCCATGCAGTGGGCATTAAATGTGTTACAAGGAGGAAGGAGACACCTTATTGATTACCAGCAGTTCCCTAATAAATTGAGATAATTAATTTCTGCTGAGCATCTTGCATACAGATGTAAGTTTAAACCCACCAAAAATATTTTTAGAATTCTATCTTTTACAAAGTCACTTCCAATTAAAATAGCCTTAAAAAAAAAAGGATTTTCACAATGGAATATGTGTATTTCTCTTGCAGCTAAGTAAGATGTTTTGGCTGCAATCACTAACTCATAAAGTAAGACCCACGGGGAGCTACCAGTAAAAAATAAATCCCTTTATGCTACTGCCTTAGAAGTTTCTTGATCTGTCTATCATTTAAGTGATGAGTACACTGAAGGAGGCAAAAGTTCTTACGCCTACACCTTGACGCAGTGATGGAAAGCTCTGTCAGTACTGGGTGATCAGCAATAAGTGTGAAGATAACCAGCACCCCTCCCAGCACTTGGTGGGTTCTCTAACCCTTGGAAATAAGAGTCCTGCAACACACTACCACCATCACTTGTCTAACCTGCAGAAGGAAGGCAAAATTTCATGCTAAGTCATGCTGAAAAGGTATAGATTCTGGGGTTGTTTTGTTTTTTGGTGGACTCCTCACAAGGTCGTAGCAGTAGGTGATGTGGATATCTTTATTCCTGATTTTGATTTGCTTTTCTTAGCTGTAGGAAACCAGATCCATGAGGAAGATTTGTGTGTTGAGTGGCAAAAGGACCCTGGTGAGAAGGGAACAGTGGGAACGACATAGTATTTGTTTCCCTTAGTGCAAGAGAGATGAGCTACATACAAATTAGGAGGTGAAATTTTATTTTGCTCTTACCTTTTTTAATATTGTCATAATGAAATTTTGTGCAGATAGATTTTATGCCCACAGGCTCCTTTGCACAGATACATTTAATAACAGCTTTGATTCTCATGTCTAGAACAGCTTCCTTGGACTTATTCCTCCCAGCCTTTTAAAATCATGATCTCTACAAAAACTCAGCCAGCTAATCAGGAAATAATGGCCTGACAATGAGGAATAAAAAAAATATTATTCACTTTCATATAAATATAAATATCGTAACTTGCAAATTTGGTATATATTACTTCTTTCTCTTTTTATAATGCTTGTAGAAATACGTATTGTAGGGATTGCTGCTTTGGCTGCATTCTAGTAACTGTATTTGTTCATAAAATGAAATGGTCAGATCGCTATAATCACGGCAACGGGCTTGTGTGCAGGTGCTTTATCAATAGAACTTTTCCAAATGGTTTTAAGTCTGCTGTCTTAAGAGCTTTCTGTATAGTTGTTCAGCAGTTGAGCTGATCATGTAAGAACATTGGGATTTGTGATTGCAGTAATCTTTTTGGGGAAAGTTTATACTATAAAAATGAAAACTGTTTAGGAAACTTTTCATTTTGAGAGGAAGTTTTGGTTCTGAAAGAGAGTTGACTTCAAATTAGTGATTCGTTTAAAACATGGTTTTAATACTTTACTAAGTCCTTGACTGTTCTCTGAATGCTTCCGGCATGAGTACTTCGGAGGCACTTCCAGGAGATGGCAGTGAATGCCACTATGCCTATGCTCAAAACGTAATTCCTCTTTACTAAATCAAGAAATCCAGCTGTCAGTCTGTTTCCAGAGCCCTGACTGCCAGATCAGCTTGCAGATTGAAAAATTTGGCACCAGAGTTATTCTTCCCTTTGTATTTGGCCTGCATTTACAAAATAATTTGTCATAAGACACCAACACTTATGAAGTCTGCTTTCCAACAGTGTTATCCTGAGTTTAAACATCAGTGAAGCTGTGTAACTTAAAGCAGAGAGAACAAGGTAAAACTGTAACCTGTCACCATAATTATGGTAGCAAATCATATTTATAGTATATATAGGCCTACAGATTCCAGATCTTAATTATTAATCAATTGTAATTACAGTTTAGAATTAATAGCTTTCCTGAATTGCTGACTTGAAAAATTATTCAGAAACATTTCCCCACATCTTTCTTTTGGTGATATTAACTAGATTTTGAAGATAATTTAACACTTTGAATATAATTTCCCAAGCTATGTACTATCTTTACTTTTTGAATTTGTTTCATGAGCACCTAAAAGTATATAAATGCAACAATAGCTCAAATCAGTGTGTCAACCTCAAAAGTCAGCCTCATCATAGTTTCTTTTTGTGCCCCCTGAAGTAAGCAGGAATGGTTCACATCCCACAATAACACCTGAAATACTCCACAAACTGTACTGTTGTCTAGTACTTGCTGTATAATCATAAAGATTCTAGAAAACAATATAAACTGAGGGGATCAAAAAAATTATAAGATCAGAGTTGGGTTTGAGTAGAGGGGATGACTGGTGTGTATTTTAATGGATTAATTTACAGAAACAAACTTTTCCTCCAGAATTTTATGCATTTTAGATATTAGTTCATATTTTAAAAATTTTGCTGTAATTTTTGTTTGTTGAGTTTTCAGTTCCATTCACTTAGTTACAGTTGGCCCTTCAATACCATAGTACCTCGGGTCTTGGTGCCCCACTGCGCAGCCCTCTGTCCATGTAGAATGGCAGCTCATTAATATGCAAATTTGCCCCGCAGCATCACACCGCCCCCCCTGCACTCCGGCGCTGTTTCATCACTGCCCTGCTGTGTGTTGGTGTTTGTGTCGGTGTTTCCCGGTGCCTGTGGCCACCCCACACCGGGAAAAAACCCTTTTCTGCTTGGCTGGGGACACAGGTGTGGGGAGCCACCTGCGCCACTGTCTTATTGTCTCTGTGGGTAGGTTGACCTGGTCTCTCCATCCTTGGGGTAGATATCTACCCTGAGAAAGTCTTGGACACCATGTCTAACCTGACAGAGTGTAAATCTTTCATAACTGCACACAGCCTCTTCGCTCTGAGTGGAGCGGGCCAGGCACCACACGGAGTGGAGCCAGGGCAACCATTGCACTCTCAGCAGAGCAGGGCGGGCCAGGTGCCACTTGTAGTGGACCTGTTGCAGCCGCTGCACTCCCAGTGGTGGGTTGAGCGCCACTCAGAGTGGACCCACCACAGCCGCTTCCCTCTGAGCAGAGCAGGATGGTGTGGGCCAAAAGCGGCGCAGGCGTTACGCTGGCAAAACTGCTGCGGCTGCCTGGCTTAGAGCACAGTGGGGTGGGCACAGCATGGGCAGAGCAGTGCGCCTATGGTCCATGCGGCACGGCGTGGGGGTTGATTTGAATATTCATGACTGTCTAATTTGAATATTCATAACTGTCAGTTCACACAGGTGCAATCACGAAACAAGCCTCCTTAATAGATGAAAAATCATGCCACGTAGAGGTGAAGCAGCTGTCTGGGAGGTGCAAAGTGGAGAGGGCTTACTGTATTTCCCTGGTCTGTCACCTCCGATGAGTCTCCAAGATATCTGTTCCTAACACTAGGTGTCACACTAAGAATGTTTCTGTTTCTGGAAAAAACCAAAATCCTTTCCCACCAAACGAGAAAACACACTTCCCAGAAGTCTTCACAATCCGAATGCTCAAGGTCTATAGGAGTTTTTTGCATTGGCTTTGAAGAAGGAGAGTTTGTGCCCTTGATGTTTATCTTGATTAATTCCTTGTAGAATCACAGGACTTGGACGCAAACTGCTGGTTTGGCAGTCACTTGGATTTCGTGTCCCCATTCAGTATTCAAGGTGCTAAGGGAAACATCCTTTGCCCACAGATGTTGTCCAATCTTTTCTAAAACACGGTTATGGAGTTTGTTAGAATTTCCAATACAGTTCTCTACCTCCATAAAGTACGAATGAGCAGTTGTCAAAACAATATTTAGCAGGATGGGTTGTGTCCAGATTTGCATGCTTTACAGCCCAAAGTCAGTGAACTGGTCCCTGGACTTTGGTTGGAGCGATCCTTGAGCGTGTCCAGAGAAGGGCGACAAGGATGNCATTATATGTTACATACTTCATGCTGAGCCCTCAACTAACCTTTGAACTTACTGTCACCGCCTCTTTCCTTTTGCAATGAGTTTCATGGGGACTCTTCTGAGGCATATGTGTGCATTAGGAGGGCAGTGAGAGAGGTGGAAGAGCTAGCCCGGTGGTAGCAGAAAATGTTATTGTGCAGCAATAGTGCAAAGTTTAGAGTCAAAGTTTCCAAATATTTTGCTGGGAGGTTTCCTGTATATAGCTATTTATATTTGGTCTAATCTAAATCTTGTTGAATTAGGCAATTAGTGCAGATGTGAAAAGATGGGTCTCTGCCTGAAATGTTTCCAATTATGAACAGAGGATGTAGGTGGAAATGTAAATGCAACAGAGAACTTTGAAACTCTATTTATTTTTCATTTGTACTTTTCTCATTCGAGTGAGCAGTTTGTTCACCAGGTGTCTCATGCCAGCTCATACTGAGAGATGCAAGAAGTTTCTTTTGGAACGTTCTGAAAGCTTTTGCAGATAAGGCCTTTATTTGTTCTTCCAGCCTGCTGTTCTGAGAAAAGGGTTTAAATCCTAGACACTTGCAATTCTCCAGCAGCACACAATAGAGTCAAGTTGAAAGCACTATAAAACTTGTTTACAAGGACTCAGAGAGTGAAAAATTGTTTCATTTAAAATGGTGCAGAGGAAGTAGGATCTGACAGCTTAAGAGCCCAATTTTTTCCTGCCTCACAGCAGGGATAATGCACCAGCATGGACATTCCTGTCACCTGATGAAACCCTTACACCAGCTGTGCATGTGTGGGCCAGATAACATAAGAGGGATACAATGCAGTGAACAATACCACTTTCATTCCATTCACCTGCTTCTTCACAAGTTTTGTGGGTTTCAATATCACAAGTGAAGGTCTGCTCTAGGTTTTTTTCCCATTGCTATCTTGATAGGAAGAACAATGGTGAGACGGAGAGAGCTATGTCCCATATTCCTTGTTATAAGGTAAGACAGGCAGCAAAGAGAGGAATACAGATCTCCTGGGTCTGTTAATATTATAAAGCTCTGATACCTATTATCTTTGTTTTTATACCACTCTGATACATGGAAAAACCGAAAAGACCTGTTGATGGTGAAAAAATTTCAATGCCAGAATAAAAACATTTGAAATTCTTGTTTGTCTCACCCTATTGTTGGCTGGCATAATTTTGTGAATTGTGTTTTCACTAGCACAGATTAGATAGACATGTTCTATGGAGTTAAGCCTTCCCAGTAACAAGTAGAACATGGTGGCAGGTCTTGTGTTCCATAATCAAAGCTTGCTGTTATGCCTATTAGACAAAACTGTGTTTGTATGTGTAATAAGAATATAATGTGCAGAAATGATCAGACTCTGCCCACATGTATTAGCTACTCTTCCACTTCCTTGCACTTGCTCCCACTGACTCAGACCTAGACAGAATACTGAAAGATAAAATCTAAGATTGAGTCATTGTATTGCAAATATGAAAGCAAAAATAAAACTTTCATTGCACAGTTTTGTCCTTCTCCATGCAAGACACATAATGAAAGTGTCCAACAGGCTTATTTGCATCTTTGCAGGTAGTGTAAGCTGTAGCATGTTCAACATACTTTGTTTCAGATCATGTTGGAGAAATGCAGGAAACTGCATAAAGCATAGCTGCAGCCTGAAGTGAGGAAGGAAAAAGAGAGCCTAAGGGCAGCATTAGTACTGATGCTGCAGCTTTTACTGGCCATTGGTGTCACCCGTAGGCTTCTCAGTGCCTTTGGGTTGGCAACGGGGGTTACTTTTTTTCCCCCCAGACTCATCAGATGTAAGAAAAAAAAAATGAAAATCATATGTTTTTTCTCTCCTTAGCAGACCACACGGTCCTTGCTAGGTGAAGACAGCAATTTTACAAGCCATCTGTCTGTCTGAGACCATGGTTCAACTGGAGAAAATTATGACAGAGTTGCCAGGGCAGGATGTGAAGTGGGATATCTGCTGCCTGCTAGTTCCCCTTCTTACACTGTTTTCTAGTCTCAATGAAGAACAAAAAAATAAATGCACATGATAGGCGCTCCTCATAAAACCTGTGCCCCAGACCCTTCGCCAGCTTCATTGCCCTTCTCTGGACATGTTCCAGCACCTCATAATATTCTGTGATTCTGTATTGCCTAACATAATGCTTTTTTATTTTACTACAGACTGACCTGCACTAGCAAGTGCAGGACTTTTAGTCAAAGTTAGCATGTGTGTATTTCTCTACCTGTCTCATATTCTCTAAATATATCTATGAAGTCTTGAAGAGTGTATGGTGACTTTGCATGCTGACACTCTGATTCCAGGATGGGGAGGACTCCAAAAGGACATCTGTGTGTACAGGATGCTGCATGACAGTGTGGGATCATAACTTACAGCTTTACAATGGAAAAGAAAGCTAGAGAAAGGAGAGGTAAGAGAACCTTCTCAGAACATATTAAATTTTAATTCACTGCTAACTATGAAGCTAAGAAAACATTTCCCTAAGAAAACATTTGGGTCAGATTCCCCTCAGCGCAGAGTATAGCAAATAGTATGTGAAAGACAGACTGCAGACTGCAGACAGTGTTCCAAATACACGAAAATTTGATAGTTAGCAAATTTGCAATTGTGGATTAAAATTAAATGTTCAGATTCATCTGAGGTCCAGTTTTCATTTAAATGAATTTAGGACTTCAGTTTTGCAAGGGTGAAACACAGAGCAAACCATCCTTACATAAACATCTATTTCCAAAGATCACTTAATTCCATCTGTAGATAATTTGTAATGCTGTGAGTTTAAAGCAACAAACATTATGTCATACAGGTTACATTTAATGCTGCCGAACTATTCGTCCCCCGCCCCCTTTTTTTCTATATACCTCTGTTCCTTACTATAACTCATCTCTTTACACAGGATTCTCTTTCTACTCCTTATAGTATTAATTTGTCCACCTAATATTTCCTCCTGCTCTCTGCTCCCCCATAGAACCCTTTTTGCTTCTCATTTATGGTAAAGTCAACACCAGTTTGATCAACCATACTGCAGGTTACAATGTAAGCAGTAGCATCTTAGAAAAAACATTTGTTTTGATCACCTGAGAAATGTTCAGAACTATGAATGTTCAGTCTTTAGAAACACTTTGATGTGTGGGTACATGAATATTTTTCCTTCTGGCTTGAAATGTTTCTAGGCTGCCAATTTTCAAAGTACTCAACAAACCAGTTGGAAGAAACAGATGATATTTTTTGCCATTAACTTTCTCCTGCAATTTGTCAGTTGCCCTCAATGAAAAGGAAGTGTAGAAACAGGAGGACAGATTGGATTAATTTTAGAGTCTGAGGATTGTGGTTTAAGAAGATGTATTTGGTTTGCTGTGGCTGGGTTTTTTTGGTAGTGCGGGGTGCTATGGAGGAGGCTTTTCTTCAAGACGTTNTGCTGGAGAGGGTAATGAAAGACTTTCTCCTGTGGAAGGGATCCCATAGAATGTAGAGGAATGGCCTTCTCCCCTGAGCAGCAGCAGAGAAACACCAATAAACTGGGTTTTCCCCTACTCCTGTACCCCGCTGCCTCCTGGAGGAGAGGGGGAATGTTGTGTCTGTTGTAAGAGATGGAGGGGTGAGGGAGGATGTTGCTTTTAAGATGATACTTCTCACATTAAGCTCTGATCTTGTTACAAATAAATCCTTTACATCCCCACTTTGGAATCTGTTTTGCCTGTGAGAGTAAAAGATTTCTAATAGTCCTCATTGCTGCTGTAGCAAAAACCCTTGAGGTTTTTTCTTTTTCTTTGCTTCTTTCCGGCTATTTGTGAGGGGGCGGGGGAATGAAGTGAGAGAGTGGCTGTGGGTGAATCTCTGGCACCCAGCCAGGGCCAAACAACCACAGAAGACATCAACAGTAATCTCCTTTTCTTTTTCTTTTTTTTTTTTATTATTTCTTTTGCTCTACTCAAGTGTGCCTAGAAGAGTGTTCTCATTTTGGTGTATTTCACAGTCTCTTTTAATTAGGCACATATGTGCCCATAAAAACCTTGTAGAAAACCCAGAGCAGAGAGCAGCACTTTTATGTAACCCTACTGCTGAATGGAAAACTGCCACCTCCTGCCCCTCACTCATCTCCTCTGACTGATCATTTGGGCACTGCCTTACTTCTACATGACACTTATTTACTTAAAAGACAACATGTTGATTTTTGGATTTAATTTTTCCCTGTTTATGATTTTTCAACAGATGCTTGCACTAACTTTGCTTAGGATGTTTGCTGATCATGTCTGCCACTTATTTATTGGTTGTTTCTTTGCTGGCACTGTATGCTGTACGTAATTGTTCTGTTGCTTTGACCTTGGACTCAGATATTTCAGAGGCTTACAGGAGTTATTTCTTCACCAGTTACAAGAATCTGTGGATGGATCCCGACATTTTTGTGTCCAGTTCTGCTGTGGAAAGACTTATGCAAAACGATCCTATAGCATTAGGTATCAGGAATAGTGGTGTCCTGATGTCAGTTAAGATGGAGTATGAATTGAATTTAGAACTACTTGAATAATACATAGAGAGAAATAAGAATTTTAGTGGGAGAAAGGAAAAAAAATTAATATAACAAATATATATAGTACATCCCCGCTGCATTGCGACCTCTCCACTACGACCCCAGGGATTTGCGAGGAAAATTTCTCGCAATTCACTTTCAGGGATCCGCGAGGTTTCCTCGCCGATGTATGTGCAGTGCCTCTGCTTTGCTGAGGGGCGGTGCCGACTCTCCCCATGGGCGTGGCAGGGAGGGCGCATGGCAGGGAGGGCGCATGGTTTCTCCAGCTCGTAATGGTGTTTAGAGCCCTGCGGCACCATGCCCCAGTCCATGACCCGGTCCTGTGTGTCTCCTGTGTGCTCCACTGAGACCCAGCTATACATAATGTCCAGAAGTCTCCCCCTTAATTTGGTTAGATGGTTTGCACCTTCTCTATACCTCATATAATTTTATAGATCACTGTCTTAGTCCTCTCAGTTACTTTCTTTCTAGTTAGAGGTATCCAGTTTGACTTAATTCTTCGTTGCCTGACAGCTGTTGCTTAATTTACATCATCACTGTTGCCAGTGATGCCACCCTTCCTTTTCTGTTATGCTGTGTTTTGGTCTGGGATTACTTCCTACTATATTAGTGCATCACTACATTTTTTTGTTTTCTTTCCTATTTCTTCCCAAACTATTGGTCATTTCTTCCGGTCTTTGTTTTTACCACTGTGAGGCATTGAGCTGACATTTTTATAGAGCTATTTACTATAACCTTGGGATTCTGTTTCTGAGGGATAATAGCTAGCTGAGAATTTCACATTCACTTTATAAAGTTAAAATTGTTAGTTTTCCCCCTGACATTACATTTGTCTGTATTGAATTCCATTTGGTATTTTACTGTACAGTATTGTGAAGTCTTACTGCAACTTCGTCATTTTTACTTCTGTGAATGATTTAAACTTTGTCACTTTGGTAGCCATTTCTGAATCATATAAGCTTGAATATATGTCCTCTATGGAGTCGCCATTGATGACTTCTTTCTTTTGTGAAAATTAACAATTTGCTGTTCCCTTTAGTCAGTCAGTCAGCTATAAGAAAACTTTTTCCCTTATCCCAAGGCAGACTTTTTTTTTCTTGGAGCTCTTCAAAGGGTCTTAAGCACTCTTTTCTGGAGATCTAAGTAATTATATCCATGAGATTAACCTACCTCTCCTTGATTCTTTCACAGAATTGGCCCAGATATGTGAAACATTACTTTGCGTCATGAAAATGGTATGTGGTCTTCTCAAATATGTTGTAGTGTTGACTGCCAAACATATGCAGTAAACCCAATCCTGAGCACTCAAAAAAAAAAAAGTGTTCACAGATTCACAGGTTATTCTGAGTTCGAAGGGACCCACAGGATCATCTAGTCCAACTCCCAAGCGAACGCCCACCCAGGGATCAGACCCACAAGCGTGGAACCATGGGCACCACACTCCATCCATCCAAGACTCCCATCATCTAAGTCATGTCACTGAGCTCCTCATCGAGTCCTCTCTTAAACACCTCCAGGAATGGTGACTCCACCATCTCCCTGGGCAGACCATTCCAATGAGAGATCACTCTCTCTGTGAAAAACCTCTTCCTAACATCCAGTCTAAACCTCTCCTGGCGTAGTTTAAGGCCATGTCCTCTTCTTCTGGTGTTGTCAGCCTGAGAGAAGAGATTCACACCCACCTGACTGCAACCTCCCTTCAGGTAGTTGTAAACAGCAATGAGGTCACCTCTGAGAATGTAATGATAATATCCTGACATTATGTAAATAATGTGATGTTTTTAAACTTAACAGAGGGGAATAAATAGTAATATTAAATTTTTAATATGTTTTAAAGTTTTAATAAACCCTGATGTGGGCGCTAAATATTAGCCAAGAAGCAGAGGTAAGTTGCAAAGAAATGGGGTTGCTGCATCGACAATCTACAGATCTCAGTAGCAGTCAGTGCCATAGGAGTTCTGCCTGGGGTATCTCATCACCAGTGTAAGACAACTTCAATACAAATGTGACAAGCAGATGCAGTGTTTCATCATGAACTTCTTTTCTTGCCAGTATATCTCCTCAGATTCTTCTTCTCCTGGCACTTCTTTCTTTGCCTGTGTAGGTTAAACGCTTAACTTACAAGCCATATTACAAGCATTCAGAAATCCAACTGAAAGGTCTACAAAAGTCTATCAGTGTTACTGTGTCTCCTTTAGCAGTCTTTGTATAGTTTCCCTGCATGTTGTATAGGCTAGAAGCAATCTGCTCTGTGCTTTTGCAGTGCTTGGCATAATGAGGTCGTGGTCTTTGGGCAGAGTTTCTAGGTACAACTGAAAGTGTATCAGGGTTTATATAGATGCTCACTGATTCAATTCACCATTACAATGTTTTGTGCAGTACAGTCTTATTCCTCTGATATTTCCAGGATACTTCCAGGAAGCATACCATGTTTCACAGTATTCACAGTATTCACGGTATAGATAAGGCTGGAAATGACCTCAAAGATCATCTAGTCCACCCTATAGTCCAACTAAACCTAGCATCTACATCTAGATCATATCATACAACACCTCATCCAGCGTCCCCTTGAACACATCCAGG